>JAWPHD010007119.1:0-134066 GCA_037043455.1 Cyrtodaria siliqua
GCCTGCATGATACCATAGGAGCTCGCTATAAGGGTATTAAAGGGCTCCTTTAAGCTATAATTTAGGTTTAAAACATCTAGTGCATAATTATAGTTCATGAGAAAGTGACGTAAATGTAACAATTAAAGTTATCTGCCCTTTGCTTGGATGGTGAAGGTCACATCCAAATTTGCTTTGTCACCTTGCAATGTACCACACAAGATACAACTATAAGCAAAGTTTGAAAGGTCTAGTGCATACAGTTTGTGAAAAAGTGACCTAAACGCCAAAGTTGAACCTAAAGTTATTAAATTATCTGCCCTTTGCTTGGAGGGTCAAGGTCACTTCCACATTTGCTTTGTCACGTTGCGATGTACCACCCAAGATACAACTATAAACAAAGTTTGAAAGGTCTAGTGCATACAGTCTGTGAGAAAATGACTTAAACGCAAAACTTGTATGTTGACGCCGCCGCCGCCGCCGCCGCCGCCGCCGGAAAAGCAACACCTATGTTTCTTTTTTTCTTCGAAAAGGCGAGACAAAAATTGAATAAAATCGCTGATTTCTGTAATACATTGGGGGTATTTAACTAAAAATTAGATATATACTGTAACCTTTTTGGGCAGGGTAAGGTCCAGTTATTAAATAGAAAAATGTTCAAAACCGCCTGATGTTTGGAAATGCCTCAATTTTGGGGAGAAAAATGTGTATTTCTGTCAAAAATCGCGGGAATCTGGAATTATTTTTTAAAATTAGTTTAAACATAAACTTATCAAATTGAAGCAATAGAATGTTGCACAGCATACATATTCAAGTTTTTCCTGGCATCATATATAACATATTGCTCAAATATTGGCATTTTAGGGCAAAATGTTGTAAAAAATGACAAAAAACACTGATTTCTGTAATCCATTGGGGTATGGGGTTAAAATTTAGAAAAACTATTTAATACAACAGAATAAAGACATATTGTAACATTTTGGATAGACAAAGGTCCAATAATTAAGCAGAAAAAAGTCCTGAACCATATGATGCATAACATATTGCGTTAATTTTCAGGCGAAAAATGTGTATTTCCTTCAAAAATCGACGGTATCTGGAATTATCTTTTGAAAATAGTTTGAACATAAACTTATCAAATTGAAGCAATAAAATGTTGCACACTATACATATCCAAGTCATTTATTGTATCAGATATAATATATATGCTCAAGTATTTATATTTTAGGGCAAAATGTTGAGAAAACGACTAAAATCGCTGATTTCTGTAATGCATTGAGGTATTGGGAAAAAATTAAAAGTACATAGAAAGAACGGAAAAAACAATATTATACCATTTCTGCAGTCCAATGTGCAACGCCTTCAACTAATGAAGATGGAATTCAGGTTACAAGAAAAACCGAATGACGGATGAACGGAACGGAACGGTCCGGCCCGCAGTTTATCCGCCTTTTCTTCAACAGGTGTAGACATAATGCAAGCTTTGTAGCACCCCATAATACTCCCTCCGAATAAAGCTCCCCGGGGAGCGTTATACGTCGGTTGTAGCACCGCGTAACGCTCCCTCCGAATAACGCTCCCCGGGGATTATACTCAATCCGCATGAAGCTCCCCATCTTGAATAAGAAAGAGTATGATAGTGGAACTTTGGAAACAGCCGAACAAGATACAACCCGGGTTTGAGCAGAACTCAATATTCATAAAATCAATAGTATATAATTTTAACCATCCCGAAGATGGCATGCATATGGCTGTGGACATGGAGATTCCCGACTGTAGAATCGGAATTCCGAAGATTTCCGTGGTAATATATCGGAAATTACATAAAATGTCGGAAAGTAAGTCCGAATTCGGAAAACGATACATTTTTTCGGAATATTTGTCAGACTTCGGAATTTTTTCCGCGGACAATATTTGGACATTACATAATTTTTCGGCAAATGAGAACTTAGTCGATTTATCATTCGGAAACTGCTTCAGTGTAAGGACATGCTGTGTAAGGACAATACATACTGATAAAGGTGATCCTTTGGGAGCAACAAACACAATTAAGAGAATAAAACAGCAGACTCGGTTTTATTGAGTCTGTTCATGAGAAGTAATGCAAGAAGCAACACCTCTCACGCCCCCTAGCACCGGCTTAAGCGGTATTCTACTTCAAAGTCACCTATAATGGGCTCGTTGGTCCTAAAGGACCAGTAAAAATAACACTACTGATTCGTAGCACGGGGAGACTTTTTACAGCCGCCACACTGCACTAAACGAACGCTAGTGTGAATGTTAATAAATACTGATAAAGGTGATCCTTTGGGAGCAACAAACACAATTAAGAGAATAAAACAGCAGACTCGGTTTTATTGAGTCTGTTCATGAGAAGTAATGAAATACTTTGTCATTTTTTGATTCGGAAAATAACTTATTCATTCGATCTTTGGAGATCGCTGAGCCAGATACATATATTTAGTTATCGGTGGTACATTTTCAATTTCTTTTGTTTTCTTACTTAATTTTTGATTCGGTGGTTCCACTACTCCGGCCGATAAAAGGCTCTGAGTATTGTTTAACCACTCATAGGATATGTTGTCTGCTTTTTGATACGCAGGCTTCATAACCGCTGCTCCCAACTAAATTCCATAATGTTTATTTCGCTCTTCAGGATATTTAATTTTTTTAGATACTGGGACCATATTAATGATTCCAAAAGGTGGTGATACGCATATGTATATGTGATAACAAAAACTAGTATTAAAAAGCAATACGGCATCTAAAAAGATTTGTTACTTCACGGAAACGAAACTTTATTGTTTACAAAGTTTAATCGATTCACTTTTTAAAAGCCGCACGCAGTTTCCTCTGCCTTAAAGGTGAAATATAGCGTGTCTTTTGAGCATATATTCTGAAATATATGTATATAATATACAATCTGCTCAAATATTACACTTATTGGTTGTCCCGTTTTCTCACAGAAGCCAATTTTATCTCATAGCGCACACGCTTCGAGTTTCGCCCTTTTTGAAGACAGGTAAGTGTCACGTGATCCTGTGACGTTATTGGTACCAAACGATTAGCGGTGTCGCATTGAGTTGTATAGTATTGTCCATGTAGGATTACGTTTTATGGTACGTGTTAAAAATGCCGTGAGCTGTAGCTGAGTGTGAAAGTGTGCATAAAAAAGGACAATCTAATAACATCAGTTTCTTTCGTTTTCCTAATCAGGTTAATGATAGATTAAGATTTGAAGTGTGGGTGGACCGCTGTCGACGAAAATCGCCCGTCGCGTCAAAAACATGGAAACCTTCGAAAGACGCGCGAGTTTGTAGTAAACACTCTGAGTTGGATTCGTGGGAAGACCATCCTTTGGTTTCATTTTCATTGAATTTGGAGTACAAACGGCCATGCAGATTAAAAACAACAGCGATACCAACAATATTTTCTTACAAAAATGAGAAGTGCCTAACCCCGCCGTCTCCGAGCAAGTTTTATTCGCCGATTCGACCGGCGTTGAGGAAGAAATTATTAAATGAGGTAGGATAGAAGTTTTTGTTCAGTTATCTTAGCAATTCCTCGGGTATGTGTATGATAAATTGTAGAAAGGTATATAGTCTTTGATCTGTACATCGTGATTGTTTAGCTGTTGAATTAGATGCGCATGCGTCTTACGTGAACGGCGCTAATAAAATATAGCCGTCTTTTTCAAAAGATTGCTATAAAGGTTTAGCATATAAATGTAAATGAATTCGGTGAAATAAACACTGTGTCGTTGTTTCAATATATATTTTGTAGTATTTTTTTTTTTTTTTTTTTTTAAATTATACACCTTCTTCTTCCAATAGTGTGATAGATTTATATAGAGTTATATATCGGTCTCTGGATTTGAAAATAATGACAAAATGTTTCATGGATGTCTATTAAAAGGCAGAAAATTGATAATGTTACTAGCTATTATATTAGTTCAGTAATGTTGCATGGCAAAACAACAACAATAACGGCTTTTACCTCATGCAGTAAGTAAACTAAGTGCTTTACAAGCATATATATATATACTTTATATTCTAAATCAAAAATTTGATCTGTTAGGTCTGTTTTTTTCGATCTCTACATGTACATAATACATAATGTCGTGCTCATAATACATTTGACTATATTATTTAGATCATAGTATTTTTCGCTCTTCGTGCGCGATACACAAGTTTCTCACGCATCATATATCCGTCTTGTGCAATACGCGGCTCGCCGCGGCGGTATTGCACCGCTCACGGCATTGCAAAATACAGGAAATGTAGGCATATCATAAAACTACGTTTCCCTAAATGGTGCGTGCTTTTGTCATATACCGACGTATGTACCCTGATTAGGCTGTACTTCAATAGGGCACCGCAATAGTTGATTAGTCGGTGTGTGGTATATTGTTAGTTGGGGGCACGTGGAGAAAGCGTGTCATACTGCAAATCCGAATCTCATACACCACTATAAAGTGTTTGGAGGCGGCGGGGACTT
Source organism: Cyrtodaria siliqua (assembly GCA_037043455.1). Taxonomy (NCBI): domain Eukaryota; kingdom Metazoa; phylum Mollusca; class Bivalvia; order Adapedonta; family Hiatellidae; genus Cyrtodaria; species Cyrtodaria siliqua. The sequence goes on from JAWPHD010007119.1 coordinate 4,477, forward strand.
ATGGTATATAGAATACTATAGAAATTAGATGCTGTTTCATTTATTTATTTATTTATCAATTATACTTACTAGACTCTAAATATATTTTTTCAATGTCTACTTTTCGGCAAAAATAAAGTCCTTAATCTGACGCTCGTATTAATGTACAAGTATTAGACCATGTTCATTCATTCGGAATATACTGTATTTCGCGCTAAGTGTAAATGTACCGATGAAAACAATGCCAACACGACCAAGCTCTTCATTTGCACCTGCACCGCGTTCAACTTCCTCATCGGTTGATGAATCCGAGGTATTTTCATCCTCAGACACGAATTATGGCTCAAAATCGTAAGGTTGCACATTGTGCAACCGTCTTATCATGGGCATTTAATCTGAATCAGCATCATAGTCGCTTAATTCCGACATTTTCACACACACTATACTGATTTTGCGTGCTTTCCCTAGGTACAAATGGTTTCGTTTTGTTCCCAATGACGTCACTTCTGGTTTTACGAGGATGAGTTTTCCCCCTTTGATTTTTTTCAATTTTTTAGCGAAGCCTGTTCGTCTTTTCGGTTTTTATCTTTAAAAACATATTTTCACTAAACATACATTAATAGCATAGTAAACATCGTATTTATAATGATATTTAATAATTAAAAACATGTCAACAACGGATTTGTTGATTTAGGACAAATGTCATCTTTAAAGGAATGCAGTTGGTCTAAATATGTGTCAATCTTAATCACCATATTTAACTCTACTGTATTTGTAGATTATTTGCAATTTATATATTTTATTGAATTACTATACTGGATATAATGTCGAACTATTAACAATATTAAAAAAAATAAAACGATTTGTAGGATGTGTTGAACATTCAACAGAGTAAGAGTAAATACAGCATTATGGCTAATGTCTTGAGAGTTACCTACATGTAGTTATATTGTGTACATGTATATACTTTTTGTTTATTTTTAATCAAATAAATAGCAGTTAAAGTTCAGATACCATTGTATGTTAATTTGTATTTTCTAGAATAAAAAGTGAAATAAAACCTAACCTAATGTACAAGTTTCTTTTACAATTTTTCTTTCCTCATAAAATTGACCCATGTCTGTTATCTCTGTGAAATATAATACTCCTGCTGGTCAGAGCTAGCCCATCATTTACGACCCCTTGGAGTGTAAAGTTGTTATCGTAATTTAACGCATTATTTACATTAGGGTGTTAATCAGATCCTTAGAAAGTGGTGAAAACTTGAAAATCTGGCATAAAATGTTAGACTGCCTAATCACTTGTAACATTTTCATAGTGCTCCTTGCTTGTGATCCAACCCAAAAACTTGTACAACAATTGATCAACAAACTTTTTTTGGCCATATAGAGTTATTTCATTGGAAGAAAAGTACTCCTTATCTAATTTATTTACAGTTTGGAACCTATTTCTTATAATTCCAGCTGCTTTATGCAAAATCTGCTCATCTGTATGCTTGTCATGGGAAACATTAATGTCAGCTAAGATTTCGTTTTCTTCTGTTAAGGTTGTCAAAACATTACCAAACGTGCATGCCGCTTTCAGAGCTAGCTCCACGCTTATATAAGAGGAACACACTACTTAGTCCTTGTCGTGGAATTATTGGTAGTTCAGGCCAAACCTTTTGTACGAGGGGGGTTCAATATATTCTGTCACTGGTATTCGGAACTAACAGATACTGGAAATATAAAACAACTTCTTATTACAATCTTTCAAAGTATTCCCCCAGAACAGATACACACTTTCGGAATCGCGCTATCCATGACGTAAAGGTAGCAAAGTAGTCTCCCCTTGGTATAATGTTGAGACACTGAAATATTCCGGCACCAAGGGCACTTATGGAAGCATAGCGTCTACCAGAGTGGTTTTTCTTCAGCAAAGGGAATAGGAAAAAGTCACAGTGACTAAAGTCGGGAGAGAGTTGGGTGTGCAAGCTGTACCACTTTTTCTTGCTCCAAGAAAGACTGCAAGGTTTTAGCTTTGTGAGCTGAGGCATTGTCATGAATCAGCTGGATGCCATTCAAAACTTTACTTGGGCGTTTTTTATTGTAATTATTTTTGACTACTTTGAGAAATGTGTCCTTGTAAAATTTGGTTGTGATGCTTTTTCCCAGTTTGGATGGAATTTGTACCACAGGGCCACTGGAATTAAAGAAAATTGCATACACAATCTTTTTTAGCGCTTTTTGTTCGTTTTGCAATAATCGGTCTTGTCTGATGTTTACAAAACCATTGTTTATTGTTTATCCGCCGCTGGGGCTCAAAATAGTACACCAACGTTTCATCTCCAGTGAGCAACTCAAAACATTTTCTAGGATGACAATTTTCATATTGTTTAAGAAGATTTTTAGCACATTTAAGCGTTTGGCCTTTTGTTCAGTTGACAGCAAATGAGAGACCCACCTAGCACAAAGCTTCTTTAATTTCAAACAGTTGGTAAAAATATGATGAGTTGTGCCTTCTGAGATGCCAAAACTATTAGATATCTTTGAAACTGTATACCGCCCATCTTCATCTGCCATGGCCTTCACAGCATCAATGTTCTCCTTTGTTGCTTCAACAACAGGCCTGCCAGGACGGTTACGGTCTTTAATGCTAAGTTTACCCTCTTTAAATGTCTTAGCCCAACGAAAATCCTTTCTCTTTGCCACGGCAGAACTGCCATGTACACGGCACAGTTCAGCATAAATCTCGTTTGCAGGTACTTTTAATGTAAGCCCTAATTTCAATTTTTTCTTCACTTTTCATAATAGCATTGAAATATAGCCACTATACATGAGTGAGCATAATTCAACATAATTCAACAATGTACGTTGTTAGTGAAATCGCCTTCAAATGCACGAGTTTTTAGTGAGGTAATGTAAGGTGGTTTCTACGGAAGCGTATTAGTGACAGAATATATTGAATGCCCCTCGTAGTACCATTTTTATTTTTCTGTTTCTTATGTTTTCGATCAACAGACCATTTTCATTGGCTAACTTAATTACCCTGTCTCTTCATGATGCTAACTCAAATACTTCAAACTGTTTTCAATGTCTTCCTCAATTTCGCGTTTTAAAAGAACTGCTATATATTCCAAATTTATGTTTTCACTAAGTGAACTTTCTTTCTTGATCTGTTTTTGTTTTATATATGACGCTAGACATGTTTTTTTACTGTCTGTGATACCTTGCCTCTGCGGCGACTAAATCACCGTTGACACTCAAAAGACGTTTAAGCAAAATCTTGTCATCTTTATCCTTGGCTGCTTCGAGCAATTTCTTGTACATAGACGATGTTGAATTTGTATATGATTCGACAACGGACCATGTGTTTCGCTTATTCGGGAAACATTTCTGACCACATATAAAGCATGGTTGCCAAACGGAGGACAATAAAAAGCCTACTGTTGGAAAGTGTATACATTGCCTAGTATACGAACATGCAATAACAGCTGTATTTATATACGTTGACAAAATTATTAGGGAAGGTTTATAAAATTATTGAGAAGATTTATGGTGAAATACCATTTTTTTCAGGATTTTTACCTTTTGACCTTGAATATGACCTTGACCTTGATTTTGTTTGAGTCTGTAAACTATTCAGTTGCGTTTGTATTTTCAGTAACAACAATCTCCAGTTTATTGTAAGCTTATAAGTCCAGCAGTAAAGAAATAATAGCCTTTTTTCAGTAAAGCGATTTATTACGAATTTACAGATTTTCTCATGTCAAAATACCCCACTCACTTTTTTTTCGATTTTGAGAGTTCGGGGTCTACTAAAACGTAACAGTATACATTTTTCTGCAGAACATACACCACTGTATATTTTAATGAACAAAAATATGCAAAAAATAACGAAATAAGATATTAAACAATTTAAAAGTGTAGGTGGTACCCCAAATTTTGTAAGTTTTGAGCCATTTTTCAGCCGTTAATTAGCCAAAAAAATCATTTCTGCAATATTTTCAGCTGTAACTTATTTTTATTACTCAACTGCATACATAGTTCATTTAAAATAACAAAAACAGTTAATGTTTGTGAAAGAAATGATGTTGGTATTGTAATTATCAAATATATCATGTTTTTTTAAAAAAATGGCGGCCATTTTGTCCGCCATCTTTGATTTCTCGCTTAGTACCAAAAATCTGCGATTTATGCCGCCAGCCTGATAAACTTCAGACATTCCCCCAACATGTTGATATATGACACTTGCTGTTACTTTTTGTGGCCGGGTGGTTTGCTGAAATATGGTACTTGCTGCTCAATTAATATTATATACAAGGTATGACAGCGGCCATTTTAGCCGGGGCGGAATTACGTAATAATGTATTGGTACCCAATTCTACAACGTAACGCTGATTTGTGTAGGTACCACTGATTCCCTGCAATGACAGTTACGAATGCAGATGTGAGGGTAAACAGTCTATGAATTATGGGATTAACACGCAATTCCGCCCCGGCTAAAATGGAAATTCCGATGTCCGAATCTTTTCCGAACTATTGCCGATGCCTGAATGTTTTCCGAAGAAATGTTGAGGTTCGGAGAAATACATATTCGGACAATTTTGTCCGAAGAAATCGGAAAGCCGAGGAAAGTAATTTTTTCCGTGGAAATTCTTTGTTATTTTTTTCCGAAGTCCGAATTATTTTCTATTAAAACCTATGTCCATTACTCCGAAGACCGGAATTTCGCGGAAATTGTAGTTACTAGCTCCCCCCATGTCGTGCGGCGTATGGTCCCAGTATGGTCCCAGTAACTTATACAATTATATGCCCCGAAGAGCGAAATAAACGTTATGGAATTTAGTTGGGAGACATAACATTTTCAGACATTAGAACAAGAACAAGACATAAATAATAATAAGAAGAAGAAGAACAATACATCAATATTAATATTAATAATAATAATAATAATAATAAATTATTTTTATATTTTTATCATCATCATCATCATCATCATCATCTTCTTCTTCTTCTTCTTCTTCTTCTTCTTCTTCTTCTTCTTCTTCTTCTTCTTCTTCTTCTTCTTCTTCTTCTTCTTCAGCTGCTGCTGCGGCTGCTGCTGCTTTTGATGATGATGATGATGATGATGATGACGATGATGATGATGATGATGTTTATGATGATGATGATGATAAAGAAGACTGACTGCTACTGCTTCTGCTGCTTTTGATGATGATGATGATGATGATGATTATATTTTGCTTGTTTATTACGATGATGTTGATCATCATCTAGATAGGGAGCTTTATGCGGAACGTTTGTCGACTAGCTCAAAATCATATGTACATGTCTTCCGCATAAAGCTACGGGGAGCTTTAAGCGGATGTAAGATACGCATAATGCTCTGCGGGCTTTATACGGTCTAACAAAGCTTATTAAAACTATGATGAGACGAGCACAGTAAGATGTATATGACTTAATTATAACAACCGCCGTACTGTGGATACTATAGTGCATGAAATAATGAAAATAATGAAATAGTGTATGAAATAATGTAACGTGTTCACGTAGGGGAACTTAATATAGTATTATCTCCGAAATAATGGTAAAATAACCATAGACACTTTGAATTCGAGCTTCTTTACGCGTTTCCAGCCAGACATGGTCACCCCTGTAGAGGCGGATGACAGAAGCACTCAGAGATAGCTTGGTTGTTCAAATGACCATTATGCATTAGTTGCACATTGAGTTCAATAACGCTTGAATTTGATCGTGAATTTGCCTCAACAAAGTAGACAAAAAAGTACACACCACTTTTTGGACAAGTAAATATGCCCGTAGTGGTGTTGTAAACGTTTTCGTCATTGTGATCAGCGTGGATCCTCCAGGCAGGTTTATTAGAGGATCTCCTTCTAATCGTGCTGTGAAACTGATTTTCCTCTTTTCTGAAAATATATAATAGTTATAACTTGTATTATAATTAATTGAAACAATATCACAAAAAAACTATAGTACTCAATAGTATTAACTAATGTAATGAATTTTGTATTTGATACCCAGACAGTAAATGTGTTTTCTTCATTAACAAGTGACGATAAACTCACAATATATAAGGGCGTAAAGTAGGCATAATGGGTTTCTATATACCTAGGTAGGCTATTGCTTTTAACACATACTAGGGTAGAATGTTTACGATAATAAACACATGTTCGTGTCACGCACGTACGTGATACTATTTATTGCACATATTACCACATGCTAATATGTAAAGTGTTAATATCATGTACATACATGCTACACTATAACGTACGTACGAGATTTTAAGGGCCTCATGGAAGAGTGAATTGGTTCCATTACGTGGTCCAAGTATTAACTTTCATACCCCAACCAACACCTTCTCCAAGAAGCCAAAAGGGGTTGGCTCGGATATGAAATAAAATCTTAACTTCTGCTTAAAAAGTTTGCATATTGTAAAATTAAAACATGTATTAAGTAATTTTAAACAGGTTATCGCATTTTTCCAGTAAAAAGCGTTTTATTGTCGAAATATCTTATATAAAATCCTGCTAATATAAGCTTTTTCATCGCTTAGTGGAACATAACGGAGTCCTTTCTTTAAAAAAAGTTATAATGTCACTCTTTATTATTATTATTGTAAAACAACGATTACGTTATTTTAAACACAGCCTGTCATTGCGATAGTATAGAAGGATAAAGAGCAGAAGTGATAGTGTTATGAGCTAACTGAAAAGCAGATTTGACCTTTATTTAACTATATGTATTAAAAGAGCGCGTATGTTAAGTTTGTATTTTTATAGAAACATGCAATATTGTCTAAAAACACTGAAAACAATACCCTCACGTGATTTGATATCAGACAGCTGTTGATTCGTCGAACCTAAATCGCGTCGAACGTCAGAAATAGTTCTGAAACCTTGTTTTCGTTGATTTTGAAGTCCGTCACGTGTTTGTCTTTAAGAGCACCTACCAGTGCCGTAATAATTGACTTAAAGTTCTCCATTCCCTTCTTTTAGGAGTTTCCATTTTGCTCGAATTGTATCATCATTGACTTCCCCAGAATGTCCAACGTATTCCTGAAAACACTATTTTCACTTGTCAGATTTGAAATATTGTCATTTCGAGTATTTAATCCTCAGATTTGACAACTTGCCATTTATCATGTTTATAGTATCCAGCTTATTTCTCCCGTAGACTATATTCCCTTGTCAGTTTTGACATTTGTTCAACCAATTTGTTAATTTCGTCTCGCAAAAATAGTTGTTCATACATAAGTGCTTTATTGACGACTGTTTCATTTTCTGATACTTCATCACGATAGTTTTATCAGCTGATTTTACAACAGTTCCCTCGCCACCATCATTCCTATTACCCGAGTCGATTGTTCCAGTAAACGTGTTCACAGTGTCATCGAGCGTATCTATTCGAGAATTGATGTCTCTTATTTCGAAAAAGTTCGCCATCAACAATGATTCGATTTGACAAAACCTCATACAAAAACTGTGTTGTCACATCGGCGCTTACTTTTGAAATAAACGACAGCAAAATCATTGCAAAACACCAGCGAGTCTTTTTTTTTTTTTTTTTTTTTTTAGTCACCAGTATGATGACCCATTTATTCTCCCCGTAATTTGGCATGTTGTGGGTCGGGGAGGACCATCCCACTGTACGCCTTACAAACAAACATATAAAACTGATTATGTATATACATATTATTATAATATTTGACTTTCATATAATAAAACCTGTATAAAGCGGTAGTCTTTACATTTTTTTAAACATTGAATTGTATGTGTTTTTCTATATTATATTAATTTATATGTATAGTCATTTTTATAAAAAAACAAAACACAACTGAGTATAGTACGTCTGTTTTACGGGGGAAAGATAGAAAAAAAATACAAAAAAAAAAAAAAAGGTTTTAGTTCTTAATGCTCTCTCTACATGGCCACATCTCTCCTACCTAGCTTAATTTTTAATGTATATTTTATCCGATAGTTGTCAGATTCTTGGGCCGAATAAAACCTTAAACACCAATTTTAGGGGTGAGCTCCTCGCTTGTTAATGCAACAAAATTATTTTAAAAGGTTCATGTATTTTTCCATTTTTTTTCAAATGGTTCGAAAGCATTGTTTTGTGCTGCTATACATTCTAGAATTTTAAACGACTTTATTATCCTATTTTTGAATGCCTCTATAGACAGTTTACTTTGTAAATGTTTGGTACTGAAAATATAATATTTCATTTCAAGTAATATGTACAAGTCGGCTGGTGTTAATGTGTTACCAATGTTAAAAATAAATGACTCTTCAGTAAAATTTAAGTATATGTCATTACTGGACAACCACATTTTTAATTTATTAAGTATAGATTGCGTTTCAGGACAATACCAAAGCATATGGATTAATGTTTCCTCTTGTTGCACAGTAAACTATAAGTGATGTTGATTTTGTGTAGAAATCGTCTAGTTGGAAGTATTCTATGATTTACCCGTACTTAAAACCATTGTAATACTGTACTTGTTGAGGATTTAAAAGGAGACAGTTATATATCGTTCCATGTTTCTTCTTCTATATTATACATTTCCTCCCATTTGGGTTTTGAAGTTGGTTTACTGGGGGTTTTGGTTAAGAATATTATACAGATACCGAGATCCATTTTTACTATTAAGAAATGGATACATATTGAAAGGAAGAATTGGATTTGGTATTTTGTTTATCGATTTTGTGGGAATATTTTTCGTAATATAAGTTTTTATTGCTGCAATAATTCCGTTATATGCTGAAAAGCAAGCATTTAAATTATATAAGTAATAAATTCCTCAACAGAATAAAAAAAATCCATTTTCATCTATTAAATCATTAAGGTAGTAAATACCATTTTCATACCAAGATTTGTAAAATACTACTTTACCTCCAACTAAGATATTATGGTTATAAAATAGTGAAGTTGTTAAACAGTTGTTGGCGCATAAAATGCTCTTAATAAGATCTAAAATATCCATGTATGCTTTCAATACATCCTTCCAAAATAGGTTGGTCATCTTTTGTATTTATAATTCTGAATAGCCTGTGCCCAAGTTTGTTAGTTTGTTTATATTTATTATATGTGTTACTGTATTTTGCCACTGTCCACCTTTAAGAGTAAGTCTTCTAATCCAAGTTGCCTTAAGTCCATATATAAATGCTTTGAGATTGATCATTTTCAGACCACCCTCATTATATTGTTTGATTACAATGCTTCTCTTTATTTTTGCTGGTCCCTCCCATAAGAATTCATAAAACATGTCATTGATTTTTTTAATAATTGAATCTTTTGGATTAGGCAATGAAATAAATAAGTGGTTAAGAATGGGTAGTAATATTGTTTTAATTACTGTTATTTTATCAACTGGTGTAAGATATCTGCGTTTCCAAAGTTTGAGTAGATTATGTATTTTTTCTATCTTATCATTGTAATTTATATCAAGTATCTTGTCAAGGTCAACATTAAAATGTATACCTTATAATTTAAATTGGTTGCTGCCCCATGCTAATTTCCACCTGGTTTTAATTGAGTCTGTACTATATTTGTTTGTACCAATCCAAACTACCTGTGTCTGATCAAAATTCACTCTAAGTCTAGAAATGTTGGCACAAGCAGAAAGTTCATAGAGAGTTTCATTAAGTGAAGTATCTGTCCCGTCCAGAAAAATAGAAGTATCATCGGCAAACTGTGATAGTTTATATTCCACGTCATTTATAGATATTCCTTTAATCTTTTTATTATTTTGTAGTTTTATTGTTAATATTTCAGCGCATAAGATAAATATATAAGGTGATAATGGATCGCCCTGACGGCACCCTCTGCCTATGCTGAAAATATCAGATAAATTGCCACCTTGCCAGTTTAGCATTTCTGTATAGAACTTTCACCCATGATATTATTGAGTTACCAAAATTGAAATATTTAAGAACACTGTAGATAAATTTCCATGAAAGAGAATCAAATGCCTTCTCAAAATCCACAAGCAAAATGAGTCCTGGTAAATTGTTTTCTTCTGCAAACTGCATTATATCAATTGTCATTCGAGTGTTTTCCCCCATATATCGCCCAGCAATAAAACCTGTTTGGTTTTCATTAATTAGTTTATATAATATAGATTTGATTTTATTAGCAATGGTCCCTGAAGCAATTTTATATACACAGTTTAAAAGAGAAATTGGCCTATATTTTTTTTTAATCTTCTTGGTTTGTTATCTTTAGGGATAAGTGTAATAATACCCTCTTTCTGTGTTACAGACAGTTCCCCATTAATATACCCACAATTTATAGCTCTTACAACAAAATGACCTAATCTATTCCAAAATACTTTGAAGAAGTCAAAAACTATCAGAGCCTGGAGAGCGGTTGTTTTTCATACCAAAAAGTGATAAAGATACTTGCTGAAATGTTAATAGACCCTCTAATGAATTAGATTCCTCCATACTTAATTTAGGCACACTTAGACCTGACAATTCTTTATCTAAATCTATTGTTTCTAATTTTGTATCTATGCTAGAGTATCAAGATTTGTAGAACGTTTCAGTTTCCTTTAAAATATCTTTCTGATCTGTGATTATGCTTCCATCAGATCTTTCAATATTCGGTATAATTTTACTAGTAAAATTGTGAGTTTCTAGATTACAAAAATATTTGGTTGGTTTTTCCCCATCTTCTATTAATTGCGCTCGGGACCTAATAAGAAAACCATTCATTTTTTGCCGGCGAAGTAATATTAATTAATCTTTTTACTGATCTAAAGCAGGTATTTGATCAGGGGTAAGTCTTTGTTCTAAATGTTGTATTTCAAGAATAAGATCATTTTCACGTTTTTCATTTACATTTTTTTTGTAGCATGAATATGATATTGATTTTCCTCTTAATTCCATCAATAATGTATCCAAAAATAATTGGTCAGTAATAGTAAATTGAATTTGGTCATTTGGTATATTGTCAATATTATCAATATTATAGACTGGAAGCGCATATTGTAATTTCATTTCATTTATTTTATTATTCATTATATTCAGATATTCAATATCGTTTAGAAGTGAATTATTATGTTTCCAAAGGGACTTGCCCTTTACAAATTCGTTAAAGTTGAATTGAATGGTCTGATCGATAGCTAGCTTCAATAGTACACTTGTTTACTGATGATAAAAGATTTTCTTAAACTAAAAAGAAATCTTGCTTGTTTTAATGGTGTTTTTTTTCTCCATGTGTACCCTATTAGATTTGGATAAAACTCTCTATATGGGTCAGTTAGATTATAGCAAGTTATTATTTCTAATAATTTTATACGCGCATTTTTATTATTAATAGCCTTATAATTATCATAATCTACTTCAGGATCTTGGACCAAATTGTAATCGCCGCATAAAATCATGTCATTATTATTATTAATCATGGTCTCTACAGTTTTCATAACCTTATCAAAAAAATGATGGGAAATCCGTATTTGGGCCATAAAGTGAAATAAGGGTTAATCTCTTGTTATTAACTGTTAAGTCAACAGTTATAAAATTTCCTTCAAGGTCAGATATATAATTATGTACTTTATAGTCTAGGTCTTTGCTAAATAGTATAGCTACTCCACGTGCATTTGATTTACCTGAGCTAAAAATGCAATCATTACCCCATTCTGAACGAATAAACTTCTCAGTTACAGGTGTTGAGTGTATATCTTGTAGACAATATATATGACATTTTTTGTTTTTTTATAGTTAAAAATATCTAGTCGCTTTTCAGCTGACCCAAGGCCCTGACAGTTAACAGACAGAATATTGACATCCGTCATCTATGGGGATATAGTAGGTCAGAGAACATGACCAGTATAGAGTATAGAGAGAACATAACAAACAAAACACGAAAACACGAATAGCTGCAAAAAAAAAAGATTCTGCATGTGATACAACAAAAACATCACAATCTGGTTAAACCTACTTCAAATACTATTATTATATTTTATTATTAAAAAGATTGGTTCTGTGATTCTATTTATATGTGAAGGTATTTAGTATTTATTTTCTGTTTTTTGTTTATAAATAAACGTAAAACATGTGGTTTAGTGGAAATTAAACCTAACAGAATGATTACACAATCATTATTGAAAAAAGCATACTAGTATTGTTGTAAAACGAATTTTACAATCTGAAATATACCAGATATTTCTGTTATTTTATAAAAAAAGAAATTCAATATAAAAAGAAAATAAGCTAAATAAAAAATAAAAATAAAAAATATTTATTTTACTTATTTGCATTCAATGTCATGTATATTTATTTGATAAAGACGTCAGTAAGCAATAGCTTGCTCATAGTCATCATTTATATATATTAAAAGAACAAGAATATAAACAACAACAAAAAAACAACTACAACCTCCAAATAGAAAATGGGACAATGTCACATAACAAAACTGACATTATATGATAATATCAGGGGGTATACTTACTCCCTGATAATACATAAACGGAAAAAAACGAAAAAAACTCACCAATGGATATTCATATAACTCCATTTTGCATTAATATCCATCAAATACATTATAAACTTTTCACACTTGTAATCCATATTTTATTCAGAGTTAATCCTGCAAGTAAATAATTTAATTTAAATCACAGTTGTATTAACACATTTCAGCCCAAAGCAATTATGTAGCCGTGCCTTTAATAGTGGTTCAAGGGAGACAACTGCTATAGTTCTCTGTATTATGTTTACTCATATTTATGTCCCTTATTCCACAGGTAGATAGCTGGCTATGTTCACAGTAATGAGTAATAACTGTAAAAGTTAATGAGACCATTTATCATGAGATCAATGTATTATTTATATTGTATACGGTTGTCATATATGTCTTGACAAACTGATTATTGTACAAATACAGCTTGGTTGACAGGATTGAGTGAGTGAAAACTAACTTAGGTCACCCCTAACACTGCATGGCATGATAACTCTAACTAACTCAGTCTTTGCCTACCTTCTCTAAGAGAAACACCTATTTCAGTACAGAGATGTAATAATATATATTTTAGTAGTTTTCTATAGACTTGTAAAGGTCTGATTTGAGAATGTAGTTTTATATATTCTACAGCTATTAGATTCTTGGTAAATATTTGGTTGCAGAACCTAAATATGGATTTGTCTGGTGAGTTCTCGATTGTTTGGTATATTAATGAAATTGCCGCGTTTGTAGATAATGTATTTCTGTAATGGCTGCAATGTCATTCATATTGTAATTGTTTGTTAAATGTGATGTTTGTATATATTGCAGGCTTTATATTACCCGTATATAAAGAACCCTAAATCATGGATTGGAGTTGTTGAATTTATCCCCATAAGACCATGGTTACAAATGGCGCCCAACGTGTTGGAGGGAAATTTAAGCCAGCCAGATGCCGACTCCGACGACGACTATAAGTGTTCGATTCCAAAGATCAGGATGGCGGGAGTGCAATGGATGATTCGTTCTAGTGTTTCGTTTATAGCGCTGCAGCAGATCTGATAGGAGGTCTACTTTGGAAATTAAGTCTAGATCTAGCAAAATATTTATTTCGCGCGATCGCGAGGAATTCCGGTGTTAATTTATCAAACGTGTTTACGTTTTGACGTTTCGTGAACTCGTAACAGAGGTCATGATGTTATTCGACAGTGATCGACGTTGGAGAACCAGGACATAATCGGGTGTGTTACGGGAACATGTGACAATTGTTGTGTGTGTTTTTCATAGAAAAAGGATTGTTATAAAGGATTATAATGGATTGCTGTAAGTGAAACTTTTACTTTATTCGGTGCATTTTATATTCTTTTACAATAACGAAGTAATGTAATATCTAAATATTATAGTTTTCACCAGATAATTGCAGTCACAGAATTTGTGTAAGTTTTGGTTATTTTTAGACTGGTTAACACAGTGAGTCTATTTTTAGACTAGGTCAGATTTACAACTGTCAGTTGTAAAAGATATTTGGGTCATGTTTAGAGGGATGTTTGGTGATATTCTGGTGTAAACTAAACTATGAGATAGTATGATATGCTTCATTATTAGTGACAATAAACATTATTTAGGCATATAGACCTTATTGTGCAGCAATTTCTGGTATATTCCAGAGTATTATACATGTATACTTAGTGAAAGTGTCTTTTCTTGACCAACCAAGTGTCATTCTTAATGAACACTAGTGTGAACACTTAAAAGTGATTATATTTATTTTTGTGCTTTTTGCGTGTGTATTAAGTTTGTGAACTTAACATACAGTGATAGATTTTCAACACTATTATAGTGTGTGATTTTGAATATTGGTATTGATCAGTGAACTCTTTTTAGAGCAGAGATAATTATTTGGTATTCTTTTCAAAAGAATTGATAAAATAAGTGTGGATTTTGATATCTTTAGAATGTCATAGAGATTTAGAGTTTACGGTTGGAACCGGAGATATTTTGGGTACCGGTAGTATACACATTAAAGTGTCATTAGTGTTTTGGGTTTGAGATATAGATATTTGAGTTTTTGAGTGTATAATAATTATCTGGTTACCACGTAAAAGTTGGTGTACTAGTTAATTTATAAGGGTGTTTTCTCACTGACTTTTCTTCTGGTCTGTTTAATCATCCCTTCACACATTCACTCTTTTCTTTTAAATCCATTCACATTCACTTGCACTTTACCGAGGAGAAAGCGATGGAAGAAAAAGGTATTTATAGTTATATTTGTGCATAATATTTATATGTTATAACTTATATGTGTATGTATATGAGCCAGCTTGCGTTTAGAAGTGTGATATGATATTTTGAGACTGTTTTCAGGATATTTTTGTGCTTTTGTGAAATTATTTCAGGAAATTGTGTATACAGTGTTTATTATTTCAGGAAATAATATTATGTGTCAATTTATTTCCAGGAATTAATAGTTTGGATCTATTTATTTTCAGGGTAGTTTATAAGTGATTTATCTTTTGATTACTATTTGCAGTGACATAGTCTTGGGAGTTATTTGTAAGAGATTTTCACTTAACACTTGTTGATAATTTCAGGAATTTAATCACTGATAGTATTATTTTTCAGCGGTTAGTAATAGTGCATATATAGATGTTATCTGTTGAATAACGGACAATTTATTTCAGGGAATTAATATTTTTGTTCATTTTCAGTGATAGTTCAGATTGTGATTACATAACTTTAGTGTTTTTGATATAGTGATAGTTGTGTGTTACTGTGATAAAGTGATAAGTGTGTTACTGTGATAAAGTGATTAAAGTAGAAAATATGATGGCGGCGAAAACAGATGGAAGTCCTAAGGAAGCTCTGTCAGAGCAGGAGATGATCGACTTATTGATTAAGAGTGGTAGATATGATGTAACACCACGGAAGCCGATTAGTAGTACACCTAAGTCTAGGTTGTACGAGGTGTATGAGACCACCAGTATGAAGGCTAAGGCGAGTGGAGATTTGAGTGTTTCTAAGACAGAGGATGCAACTCGTCTTGTTGCGCAATCATCCATTCCTAAGATTCCCTTTTTCTCAGGTGACGACCAGAAGGAGGACGTTACATACAGCGAGTGGCGCTTCGAGATACGTTGTTTGACAGAGGACCCGGATATAACTCCGAGCATCCTTACTCAAGCCATAAGGAGGTCTCTGCGGGGAACAGCAAGAAGAATGCTCATACCTTTAGGGGAAAAGGCCACCATAACAGATATGTTAAAGAAGTTGGATGCCCTTTTTGGTGATATTTCTACCAACGGCATGATTATGCAGGAATTTTTTAATAGTTTTCAGAAATCGGAGGAATCTGTCACATCTTTTAGTTGCCGTTTGGAAAGTTTGTTACAGATTGCCATTGACAACAAACATCTTGCCAAGGAGGCCAAGAATGACCTGATGCGGCATAAGTTTTGGACGTCACTCCGATCTGAGCAGCTCAAGAGCCACACCCGGCATAAGTATGACACCCTGTCAAATTATAATGAGCTTCTGCGGGAGATTCGCATGGTGGACAAGGAGATTAGTATCACTCCTTCAGATGCTAAGACCACCGCACCACTCAAGAAGGTGGGTCATCAGCCCGTGACAGCGGAAGCACCTGTGTCTCCAGGGATTGCAGATGTGGAGAGGAAGCTGGAGAGAAGGATGGATGTGTTGGAAAAGAGGCTGGATAGGAAGATAGACGAGAAGATGGACATGATCCTCAATAGGCTGGATCAGAGGGATGACAGGAACAGAGACTTCTCCCAGAACACTTTCAGGGGTCGAGGTCGTGGACGTGGTTTCCGTTATGGCAGCAATCCACCATACAACCATCCAGGTGGCAGTAACAACAACCACCGTACGGAAGACAACAGGGGCCAACAGAATGGTTTTGGTAGAGGGAATCAACAGCCAAAAGCTTAACCGTCTCTGTTGATGGCCAACCAGAGGCTGGTGAATATATAGGCCAGGATATATTAGAGAAAATGATAGGTAGCTCTAATGAAAGTGATATTTTCTTACAGGGATCACGGGTCAGAGCCTTGTTGGATACTGGGTCGATGATTTCTACAGTATCCGAGTCTTTTTATCGTTCTTTAACAGATCCACCAGTTCTACACAGTTTGGATACACTGGGTTTAAAGGTTTCCATTGCTGATGGATCACTGTTGAAGTATATTGGTTTTATTGAATGTACTATTTTAGTTCCATATTTATCTGATATTTTATTTGATGTACCTGTTTTAGTTGTACCGGATACACATTTGAATAGTAATTGTCCAGTGCTTATAGGAACCAACGTTATTCGTTTGTGTAAGAATGTTCTTGCACAGGATACAGATAATTCTTCATCTGATGTTCCGGAAGAGTGGAAAGTGGCTATGGACAGCATAAGTTGCAATACATTTACAGTGAAGTCCAGCAACAAGAAAGTACTAAAGGTTGCACCTTATGAAACCATTACAATTATTGGTACAGCTAGACATGTAAGCCATAATGTCAGTACTGTTGTTACAGAGAACTTACAGGCAGATTCTCCATCCGGATATACAGTCTGTCCGAGAGTGGTTAATCTGGAACAACGCGGTAACTGTGCCAAGATTGCAGTTAAAATTTGCAACATGTCTGCTAAAGCTATTACATTTCGACCCAAGTCTGATATTTGCCAGATAAGTGAAGTCAAGGTGGTGGATAACCTTGCCTCAGATCTTGCCTCAAATATAACAGGTGGTGAAAAAATCGTTCCTCAACCGGGACTCGAACCCAGGGTCTCTGGTTTACCGTACCAGGGCTCTAACCACTGAGCTATCGAGGACACACGGTTAGAATCGATATTTCACCATATACCTGTACCCGGTTACATACACCCACACCAGATTGAAATTCGTCCCTGAATTTCTAATGGAGTTAACTCCAGGCCGGCTGTCAGACTTATTTTCATACTGTTTCATGCTTACAGACACGGTCCTGGATTATATTTTCGAAAGGAGCAGCCCATATTGGTAAGACTGACCTAGGTCAGCACAAGATCGTGCTAGAAGACGATACTCCTTTCAAAATGCCATACAGGAGGATACACCAGGCATGTATGAAGAGGTACGTCAGCACATTAGAGAGATGCTTGAAGCAGATGCTATTAGAGAATCTGACAGTCCCTTCTCATCTAATGTGGTACTTGTTAGGAAAAAGGACGGTTCCCTGCGATTTTGTTTAGACTGGAGGCATCTAAACAACAAAACACGGAAGGACGCATATATGTTGCCTAGATTTGACGACACTATTGATACCTTGAGCGGATCAAAGTACTTTTCGAAGCTAGATCTTCGATCAGGCTACTATCAAGTGGAAATGGAGGAGTCTTCGAAACCGTACACTGCTTTCTCCGTAGGTAATCTCGGATTCTATGAGATGAATCGCATGGGAATGGGACTTTCAAACTCACCTGCCACATTTCAAAGGCTTATGGAGAAGTGCATGGGTGATATCTCATTTTCCTTGATGATATTTTAGTGTTTTCGAAGACATTCGAAGAACACGTTAAACGTCTGGAAGGAGTGTTCTCCAGGTTGGAACAACATGGGCTATTGTTAAAACCCAGTAAATGTGAGCTGTTCAAAAGCTCAGTGAACTACTTGGGCCATGTTGTGTCAGAACATGGAATAGCAACTGACCCAGAGAAGACAGCAGTTATCAAGAATTGGAAGCCACCAACCAATATCAAGGAACTGCGACAATTTCTTGGCTTTGCAGGCTATTACAGGCGGTTCGTGAAGAACTTCTCCCAAGTTGCACAACCTCTAAATGCCTTGCTGGAGGGTCATGGAACGGCAAAAGCTGCCAAGAAAGCCAAGAAAAATATCAAGAAGCAAGCTGTTGTGTGGAAATGGGGAAAGGACCAACAACAAGCATTTGATACGTTGATAGAAAAATTGACGACACCACCAGTCCTTGGATATGCTGATTATACAAAACCTATGATCCTACACACGGATGCCAGTGGATTTGGTTTAGGCGCTGTACTATACCAGCTTCAAGAAGGCAAGGAACGCGTAATAGCATATGCCAGTAGGGGACTGAGACCCAGTGAAAAGAAGTACCCAGCGCACAAGTTGGAGTTTTTAGCACTGAAATGGGCGATTACAGACAAGTTTCATGACTTCCTCATGGGAACTACATTTCAGGTCGTAACGGACAACAACCCGTTGACCTATGTGCTAACAACAGCCAAGCTTGATGCCACCGGACACCGCTGGATATCAGCATTAAGCAACTTCCAGTTCACCATCATTTATCGCCCTGGAAAGCTTAATGTTGATGCTGATAGTCTGTCAAGACAACCAGAGTTGATCTTTCCTGATCAGGTTAAAGCAATCTGCCATGCAGTTAAAGCATAACTACCCTTGGTGCACTGTGTTTCGGAAGTTGTAGGACCTCAACCGGCCGGTGAGGAAATTGTAACATCGGAACCTTTTAACCAGATAGACTGGCAGCAGGAACAGAGAAAAGATGCCACCATAGCCAGAGTATTAGACCACCTTGGATGCGGTTCTCGGCCAAGGGAGGAAGACCTCAGGAGAGAAACACGCACTGTACAGAAGTTCCTTCGGGAATGGAATCGCCTTAACGTAGAGGATGACATTCTGTACAGAACCGCCTCCTTTGATGGTCAACAGACAAGACAGCTAGTCATCCCAGAGACTTACAGGAGCATTGCCCTAAAAGGCATCCATGATGATGTTGGACATCAAGGAAAGGAGAAGTCTCTGTGGTTGGCTAGACAACGCTTTTATTGGCTTGGCTTGGAAGGCGATGTTAACAGGAAAGTGGAAACCTGTGGCAGATGTATTCGTCGGAAGACACCAGTTAGGGTGGTAGCAGAACTACACCCTATAATGACTACAAGACCAATGGAATTGGTCTGCATGGACTTTCTTAGTCTGGAGAGGTCAAAAGGAGGCTTTGAGCATATTCTGGTCATCACGGATCACTTCACTCGGTATGCTCAAGCTATTCCTTGTCGCAACCAGACGGCCCAGACGACTGCCAGAGCCTTGTATGACAATTTTTTCCGATACTACAGTTTCCCAGAGACACTACACAGTGACCAGGGACGGAATTTTGTCGGGAACGTCATCAAGGAGCTGTGCAAGATCGCCCAGATTAAGAAAACCAGAACTACACCATACCACCCCATGGGTAATGGATCAGCGGAACGGTTCAACCAGACCTTGTTGAAAATGCTTGGGACCTTGGAAGAGGACCAAAAACAGGATTGGAAATCCTACGTAGCGCCAATGGTCCAGGCATACAACGCAACGAAGAGTGATGCAACTGGTTATTCGCCCCACTATCTCATGTTCGGGTGGCATCCTCGTCTCTCAGTAGATGCCTACTTAGGTACTTCAGTAGATGCTGAAGAAGCTGCATCAGAACCACAGACGTATGGCAAGAAATTGCGAGACAGGTTGCAGGTTGCGTATGGTGTTGCTGCAAAGGAAGCCAGCAAGAACGCTATTCAGAACAAGGAGCGATATGATCGTAATGTAAGGAATAGCAAGCTTGAGGATGGTGACAGAGTCCTGGTGAGGAAAGTCGGTCTGCAAGGGAAGCAGAAGTTGGCAGACAAATGGGACAGGGATCCATATTTGGTACTCGCGATGCCAAATAAGGATATCCCTGTATACAGAGTGAAACGCGAGGATGGACAGGGTCCAATACGGGTGCTACATAGAAATATGCTGCTACCGTTTACCTCTATTCCCTCTGAGGTCCCATGCCAGATACCAAACCGTAAGGTTGTGTCTAGAAGTAAACCCACCAGAGCCAATCCTCGGAGTATTGACACAGAAAGTTCAAGCTCAGATTCTGAACCTGAGCAACCTATTCAGAATGGTACTAGACAGAAGAAAGTACGAATTGGACCAGATACCATCTCTCTAAGCGAACGCCATGAAAGTAGCACCCTTGAAGATGCAAACCTTCAATTGGATGAGAGCAACTTTAATGCGAGTCGTGACAGCGTGTGGGATATAGATCCAGATTCCCTAGGTCGACCAGCTAGACCACCGGAACATCAACCAGAAGGTCCACCAGCACAACTGGAACATCCACCAGATGGTCAACTGGAAGTTCAACCAGAGGATCTGCCGGTGCAGCAACTGGAGCCAGTACAACTGGAACATCCACCGGAACGTCCACCAGAACGTCCACCGGAAGATCACCCAGATGGTACACTGGTACAGCAACCAGAGCCACCGAGACGGTCAACCAGAGAACGGCAACCACCAAACCGATTGGGACAGTGGGTTGTGCAGCAGACAGCCATAACACCGAAGCAAGAGATTTATTATGTATAATGTTAATTTTTACCATTTTTCAGTGTATGATGTCAGTATTTGTCGCGACATGTAATGTCGTGAAGATATGATGTACTTGACATGTGTATTTTAGCGAGATCAATCTCATTTCCCTTTGAGGTTGCCTTCTCAAGTTAACCCATTATGATGTGTTGATGGGACGTAAAACCCCATTAATTGTTCTGTTTTCCATTTCGCAGATACGTATAGAGATGGATACATTTCAGATAATATTGGTTAACAATTTTAGAATTTATTTCAGCATAGTATATGGATGCTAATCTGTTTGCTTTCAGACTTTGGAGTTGGTCCATTTTTGCTGAATTAATATTATTTGCAAAGATAATAAATGTACCTGGTTAAGTCAGTTATGTTGAATATTTTCAGGTATGCTTATTTGTGTTTATTTTATAACTTTTAATTAAATGTCTTATTTACAGCGCTGGCATCTGGTTAATAAATGTCAGGAGCCATTTCACTGAGCCGGGAAGTATGTAGCCGTGCCTTTAATAGTGGTTCAAGGGAGACAACTGCTATAGTTCTCTGTATTATGTTTACTCATATTTATGTCCCTTATTCCACAGGTAGATAGCTGGCTATGTTCATAGTACTGAGTAATAACTGTAAAAGTTAATGAGACCATTTATCATGAGATCAATGTATTATTTATATTGTATACGGTTGTCATATATGTCTTGACAAACTGATTATTGTACAAATACAGCTTGGTTGACAGGATTGAGTGAGTGAAAACTAACTTAGGTCACCCCTAACACTGCATGGCATGATAACTCTAACTAACTCAGTCTTTGCCTACCTTCTCTAAGAGAAACACCTATTTCAGTACAGAGATGTAATAATATATATTTTAGTAGTTTTCTATAGACTTGTAAAGGTCTGATTGAGAATGTAGTTTTATATATTCTACAGCTATTAGATTCTTGGTAAATATTTGGTTGCAGAACCTAAATATGGATTTGTCTGGTGAGTTCTCGATTGTTTGGTATATTAATGAAATTGCCGCGTTTGTAGATAATGTATTTCTGTAATGGCTGCAATGTCATTCATATTGTAATTGTTTGTTAAATGTGATGTTTGTATATATTGCAGGCTTTATATTACCCGTATATAAAGAACCCTAAATCATGGATTGGAGTTGTTGAATTTATCCCCATAAGACCATGGTTACAATAAATTATACAAAAACTAAAATAGTATCCAGAAAAATCAATAAATCCTGTTATGTCTTAGCATGTTATGGGACACTGACAAAATTACTGTCACTACATCAAATGTATTTATTTCTGGATTACGTCCCGAATGTTGTCGTACATGTCAAACTTGTGTCGAGTTCCAGCGCGTCATTTTTGATGCGTTCTCGTTCAATTAAATTTGGCAAATGCAGTTTCAATGATTTAACTAGTTCAACACAGGACGAGCTCTAACAACACAGTGTTTTTTTCGCTCGAATTTAAGTACGTGATTCAAAGGGGTAATTTAAAGTTATCTAAGCGTTAATGGTAAAAAAGACTAATTATGGAATTTTCATTACTCGTTGACGTTATACAATGAGGATTGTTCCTTTAAGATTTAAGCTTATTAATGAAGAGTGTATTGTCTCTAATTCCATTTGTATACTTGACGAATAAGTGTGTATTGGTCTAACTAATAAAACACAGCATACTGTCTAAATATACACTGGTATTACTTAGATGCAGAAATAAACACACATAAGGGAGATCCTTTGGAAACAACAAACACAACCAAGAGAATAAAGTACCAGACTCGGTTTTATTGAGTCTGTTCATGAGAAGTCAAACACATTTGCAATAATATCACGAATATTAAGGTCAATTGTAAAAGTGAGAGACATAAACATATGAGGGTTGGCAATTGGGTCACAGCATTGGAACGGTCAGTAGCAAAATTGATTACTGCTCTCTCTCTCTCTCTCTCTCTCTCTCTCTCTCTCTCTCTCTCTCTCTTTGTCCAATTGTGTTTGTGTTTGTGTCTGGAGGGGTAGTGGAGGGGTTAACCGGTTTTAGGGTGCTTCATACCTCCATCTTGTAATGCGGGAATTCACGCCAACATACTTCTAAGGCTATTTTAAATTTATGTTGTTATGGAGTATGGATGGCTCACATTTCTGTACTATTTACGTTTTAAATACTGAGTTCTGCTCAACCAGGGACTGGAGGGCGTGAGCGGTAACAAGCAATCTACACTACCGTTCATGAACATCCTCAATCAAATCGAGACTACGATATTGTTTGTATTCATCGTGTTCGATGATTTCGAAATTTCTCTTTTCATACTTTTTTATTTATCACGGTAGCGTTGCTTGTGCATTGTGACGGCGGTAAAACGTCTCCCATGCTTGCTGTTATTCATTCCGATCTTTGGAGATCGCTGAGCCCGATATTTACAGATATCTGTGGTACCTTTTCAAATACTTTTGTTTTCTTACTTGAATTTCGAATAGGTGGTTCAATTACTGCAGCCTTTAAAGGTTCTGTGTATTGTTTAATCACCCTTAGGCTATGTTGCCTGATTTTTATTTAGTCTTTTGACTGTTAATCTGTGATACGTAGACTACATAACTTCTGCTCCCAACTTAATTCCATTTTGTTTATTTGGCCCTTTTTTTGTCGTTTAGGGCAAAGCGTTTTGTTAGTAACTGGGACCATACGCCACTAGCCATGGAATGGTGTTAACATACCTTATTGAAGGTTCCATGTTCACCATAATATGTATGGCTCACATTTCTGTACAATTGACTTTTTAAATATTGAGTACTGCTTAAAGGGGCTTCATTGGAGGTGTGTCTTTATCAATTACACCAGCTATGTAGCCTGTCAGTTATAGTGAATGACTCATGCAAACAAATCTCTCTTCAAGCAGACGACAGAAAACTGTTGTTGAGTAAAGTTTTTTAATTCAATGACTCCAAACTACATAATTTCTGTTTATTTTATTGGAACTGTGACAATTTATTTCCTAGTATTATTCATGTTTTACCATGTATATATTTTTTATTGTATTGTCATCTATATACTATCCACTGCACTGTGTATAACATAAAACAGAATTGCTATGAACTTTTAAAAAAAATGTAATGTGATGACTTAACAGCCAGCAAATATTTCTCACGTTATCAGTGTTTATGAATGAAATTAATTGCCAATTATAGTTGGTCTGGAGAAACAGGCTTTATTTACTGCAGTACACAATATGGTATAATTTGGACATTTATGGTAGTAGGAAAGCATTTTCAAAAATGAAGCTTAACTGTACACATTATTGTTAGGAATGGCTGAACATGATGGAGATAATAAGATAAGGAATTACATTTTATATAGTCCTAGTTATGATTAAGGAACATATACATCTTTGAGCCTAAGGAGGGAATATTCAATTTTCATAGGTGGTGTATAGAAGTGCATTGTGATGCCACTGATTCTGGTGTGTTTCTGATTCTGATGTGAAAATGATAAAGATGAATTGTTATATGGAACACATGAATAGTCACAGATTCAAATATCCCATCTCAGAGTATTGCTATGGAGGTTTACACACAAAACTACTGCCAATCTCCATGCCATAATGTGTGTCGTCTGCTGTATACCACATGTATTTGTGTACATTTTTTAGTTCATAACCCCACAGGCTCCTCCCCTATATTTTCAAATATTTGTCAGTTGGGTTTAAAAAAATATTTGAAACTAGGAATAAGAGATACTTTTTCACAATTTCTTTTTTACTAATACAATTGTTTAATATCAGACTACTTCTGTGCCAAATATTGATTTTTTTTATGAGGTGGAATTTTCAATATTTTGAAAAAGGTGTCCCTGATTTAATAATGTACAAATTTAATTGAAAAACCTGCCCCAGCTCCATCTAGTGGCTTTTATACGGCAGTTGGGCCTTTAACCAGGGTCTAGAGGGCGTGAACGGTAGCAAACACCTTTCACTACCATTCATGAACAGCCTCAAACAAACAGAGACTGCAATATTTTTTGCATTCGTCGTTTTCGACGATTTCCAAATCTCTTTTGCTACTTTTTTGTTGGGATGGATTCATTGAAATTCATTTCAGATGCATTTCGTATCTACCTTATACCTATTTATCTTATATATATTTTATACCGATTATTCATATTAAAGGTACTATATCTTTATTTAAGATTAGTGGGTGTGTGCCACAATCACGCTTGGTTTACTACCAACTTCAAGCTCGTGAAACATGGCTAGAAATTCCTATATAAGGCAGTTTCTCGTTTTTTCGCGCATAAATATTGCGCTCCTAAAGTCGCACAATATTAATACGCGAAAGAACTCCTGCATATATCCCAATACAGATCTAATAACCTATAAATATTGACTTGTAGTAAAGCCATATTGGGTGTGTAATGTATACTCGTTCGTGATTGGTGCACTTATCTGTTCATGTCAAAGAAAGTATGTCACGTGATGTAAAAAATGTTGATTTTATTATGAAAATTCCCACGCTGTAACGACAATATGTTTGTTTCAAATACATATTTCTGATGAAAATTAAATGTTAAAACCTAATGTTTTATTCTAATTATTCGTTTATATATTAAAATGCGTATGCAATAAAAAGGTTATAAGATTTGTATTGGGATATATGCACTCATTCTTCTGCGTTTACATATTGCGCTCAAGTCGCGCAATATTGTTACGCGAAAGAACTCGTGCATATGGACTTGAACTGGGAACCAGGGGGTCAAAATGGTAGTTGCCGAAAGTAGTCCCATATACAGTTGACAGTAGTGTTATTTGAGATGTTGTGGGAATGACAGGACACTCCACAGGTAGTGGTGATTAATATTTGTGCGTAGAGGGTAGATTCCCAGATATTTTGCTTCAATAATCAGGTAAATCAGAGCTGAGACAAGTGAATGGCACTACGTTTTGTGAGGTAAGATTTGTTTGTGTTCTTCGTCAGATTTGACCTGAATTGACCTAGAATTGATACCTACTTTCACTTTGACCAAAATTCTGAATGTGGAAGCCGAAATGGAGCTTGATTTTTTGCTATGTCTGTGTTGTGCTAGCTATGAAGATAGTTTACTGACAGTTTCGAGTATGACGGAGTATAATGGCATGTGTGACGCCATATTAGGCTATACTGTAAGTCTATGGGAAATTAATAGTGGTCCAGTTCCATATATCCCAATACAAATCTAATAACCTATAAATATACTGCACCTATGAATACTACGGATGCCTTGCAGAGCCATATTGTAAAAACACTTAAAATAAATCGTTTCCCCCCTTCGATTACGCTCTCGTCATCAGTACAGAAACTATTCATTTCTTAGAACTTAAAGACATATTTCGAGCCTATTGTATTAGGGGGAGAGAATTTCTATTGGTAACTGTAAATCACTGTTATCCATACAATTTCATGAGCAAAGTGTGATATTCAATTTTTCTTCAGATTATGAGGCCCACCCAGTAAAGCATTTGTGAGCGGTACACATAATAACACATTAAAGAATGTTGTATATTTATTAACACTGATTTTTGGTCTAAAAACAATTAAGAAATACCAGATAAGTTGTGTATTCAAAAGTTAAATTATAAACATATATTTTTTCATTAAAGTAAATTACAAAGTTTTGTGGTGATTCCGGTTCTTACCCGCTCCACCTAGACTTCCGGAAGTACTAATGGACATTCACACCGGCTATAACCCTGCTTCCGGGTTTCCCCCACGATCTCCACGGACCTTTGAGGAATCGTCATTTCACTCCCAGATCTTGACCAGGTAACACCTCTTTACATTGTTTCACTTTCATACTTGCATGCTTTAACCACTTGTTCCTCGACACTTGGCGTTGTCGGCAATTGTGCCTGCGTATTATTCGCATTCACGACATATTTCGTCGTTATTTTTCGACGTTATTTACGTTGAAATATTAAGGTTTTTTTACTTAGAATTTTTTCGCCCACGTCTACATGTGCGAAGCACGTGTATGAAGCACGTGTTCGAGAAATATTTAATTTCTCAGTTCTTATATTCTTATCTTATTTTTTTTTGATATCTTATTCCATTCAACTGGACATAATGTCTGATTCAGACAATGTTGAGGAAACAGACAATGTTGAGGAATATGGGGATCAATTGCTTACCCCTCCAGGGAAAGGTCAAAAAGAGGAAGTCAATCCCCCACAATGGGCTGGAAACCTCATGGCATCAATGGCAGCCTTAACGTCCGTAGTGGAAGACAATGCGGAAAAGTTTGATAATAACGTCATAGAATTGAAAAAAGGAATGAGTTCTTTTGAAAAAAGAATGAGTAATGAACTCACTTTAGTCAATGACACCATTTACTCACTAAACAGCCAAATGGAGGACAGACGAAGACAAACAAATGACCAAATGACAGATTTTCAATCCTCCATACATTCGCTTGACGAGAGAATTAATGACGCATTTACGAATTCGGAAAGGGCGGCCGAACGAGTGGCAGAACGAGTAAGTCACAATGTCGTTACTAAATTCATGAGGGATCAAGAATCCCGGGAAAAAGTTTTGGGGGTTATTAATGGTCAAGCTTCGAGACATCTCTCAAATTCTCGTTCTCAATCATTCAACCTTGAAACCCCCACATTCTTGCACACCTCTGTAAACACTCCAAGATTGCATGAAGACCATGCCACCCCATCATTCACGCAGAAGGGGGGACCAGCTCCGCAGAGCCCTATCACAAACCAGGTTTCTAATTTACCAGGCTCAATGGAAGTTAAGGCCAAAATTGACAAACCACAGTCCAATGTTCAGATATCAGTGCAAAAAGCACAAGCACTTCCGTCGGTGTCACAACACCAACCAGTCATCGTTAATGATACGTTAACGTCCATGCCATCAGCCTCCAATTTCATATATGGGGAATACACCCCTATGCCACAACCATCATCTGCCAATATTACCAGTAGTGTTACCACAACTGTTACTCTTCAACCGACAGTAACAACTTCTACCTCATTAAATAACCCCTCAAATTGGCAGACACCGACAAACTTAGGTAACCTGTCGTACCCAACCATGGTAACACCAGCTACTGGTTACCCAACCGCTAACCAAACCCCGGTAAATCCTTTTCCAAATTTGTACGCGGCACACTATCCGGTACCACCTCCACCTTTTGGTAATGTGAGTTCAGCTCCTTACCCTATGCCACAATCACAATTTAGCAGTGCTACACCGTACTCTTTCCAACCCACACAGTTTGGCAGTGTTGCACCGTACAGATTACAACCCCCAAAATTAAGCAGATCTGCACCTTACACAGTGCAGCCTCCACAGCTTAACAATACATATCCAACAGCTCCACAGCTTAACAATACATATCCAACAGCTCAACCACCAGGATTTCCACCACTACAGCTGTCACAAATTAGTGTATCACAGCCAGCATACACTAGTGGTATACCAACCCAATCTGCTCCGGGACAAAGTTATGGCTCCACATTTCTACCATCTAACCGCCGTAGCCGGAGAGATTTGACATATCAAGCAGATCTTTCACGTCCCCGAAGCCCCAGTCCCAAATTTCAAATGAAGCCGTTTACAGGCAGTGACACTGGTCAAACTGGGAAAGTTTTGCTTATCATTTTGAAAGTGTGGCCAATAGACGCCAATGGTCGTCAAATAAAACACTATTTAAGCTATTTGATTTTCTCCAAGATAGTGCACTAGAATTTGCCCAACGAGTATTTAGCAGAGACTGCACTGCTGAATCAGACCGAGAAGCTCTTGGCCGGTTGTTACAGCAACTCCGGTTAAGGTTCTCAAGACGCCCAGACTCGCGTTCAGCCCGTAGGTCTTTAACGGGAATAAAACAATTAGAAACCGAAAAATTGTCAGACTTCTCTCAACGTTGCCACTTCATGGCAATAGATGGTTATGGGGATACCGACGCCGGTACTATAAACCTTATAGCCACCGAAGCATTTTTAGCTGGCTGTCGGGATAAGGAGTCGGCACGTATAGCCATGGACTCCGAACCCAAATCCATATACGAAGCACTGGAAAAAATGAGAAGTGTAAATGCCACGTCCCAAGCCATTTTTGGGTCGCAGCGACCATCTCATGTGTCATTTGCACCAGGTACAAAACGGGACTACACAGCGGAGACGGTAGATAAGCTTAGTTCTCAACTAGAGAAACTAACCAATGTTGTATACTCTCAAGCTGCTTATACTTTCCCAAATCCCCCATACCCCACTTCTAGGTCTCCATCCCCATATAGAGTCCCAGTCAATGGGAACCCCTACACTACTAATCTTGGGGATCGTTCATGGTCGCCATCTAGAAACTTTGGCGGTTTTGGCTATCGACCAACATCGCCATCCCCTTCAAGAAACTTTGACGGGTATAACAATAGACCACCATCCCCTTCAAGGAACTTTGGTCCTCAGACCGGATATAATAACCGACCACCATCCCCTTCAAGGAACTTTGGCCCTCAGTCCGGGTATAATAATACACCAACATCCCCTTCTAGGAACCAAAGTCCTAGTTTGAACAATCGAGCCCCCTCCCCCTCCAGAAACTTTGGCGGAGGAAACATTTCCCGGGTCACAAACCAGGAGGGTCGTCAAACATCTACGCCCCACGGGAATATAGGCCAACCTGGTTCTCCTGCACTGTCGGCGGTGGCTCGCAGCAGTTCTCCACGGTCGGGAAACGGTTGGGTGGGTCAGCGGCAGGACAACCCCTAACGTACCCCATTCCCCTGCCTTCCGAATTAGTTGCCGACCCGGTACTCTCTGTTCAGCGCTCTAGTGGGTCTAGTATAATTATTAAAGTCAACTTTAATGATAACCCGACCACAGCGGTTGTAGATACAGCAGCCATGGTCACCTTGGTTAATTCAAAATATTTTACAAATTTAGATGTAGAACATTTAAAGGCTGTATCATTGAAAGGACTTGGACCAGAAATTTTACAAGGTCACTATGTCCCAGATTGCATTTGAACTGGCTTTCGACATGAGCTCGAACCCGTACATTTAGGTTTTGCATGTTTTTTGAATATTAATATTAATGTTCTCTTTACTCCTAGTTATGGTCATTTACCATATATCAAATCAAGAGTATCTAACCTTCTTGCACTCCTAAAATCACTCTATTTTGTTGTAGGTGCTCTGTATTTTCAATTGTCTGTTAGAAACGACAAAAACTACAACAACACACTCACCAACAATACAACAACAATACAAACACTAAAGTTATTACAATAATGTGATATTGTTTCACATACTATATTAAATATCAATAGTATATTCCAATTAAATTAATGTAAATAAACTTCAGCGATATGGCCCAAGCCTCCTCTGAAAAGACAATTGCAGGTCTGGAATCTCTAGTCTCTCGCAAGAATAATTGTTTACTGTGTCCGGCTGTTTCAAAACATATGAAACGCCATGTGCTGGCCACCCATTTACCTTGGTATCTTGCACCACATACAGCATGCTGGGTGTGTGAACAACCGGAAACACGTCTTCGTGAAACTTTCAAACACCATGTAACGGAGGAATCACACACCCAAGGAGCCAAATTCAATGACTCCCATTTTGCGAGGTGGTTCCTATTGGTTAACGGCATGCTCCATTTCTTGCGTCATGTTATAGGACTTGAAAATCTATCGGACTTACTTATATATGTCCAAACCCAATCTCTCTTTCCAACAGGATTTCAGGCCAACACTGTTCTCTTCACTAAGGAGGAGGTTTCCGTAATGAGAGCGTACGAGGTCCGTAGTTCTGGGAGTCATACCGAGACCTACCAAATTGCACCCCCAAATTCAATAGTTGCTTTAACTCATTGGAAGATTCTGGTCACAATACTAGCATCAGTGGATCAAACTCACTGGCCAGTTTTTCGAGTGGTCTCGGACCTAATGTTACCTGATGGTATGAGTGTCCCTTTACCTTTGGATCCAATAATATCCTTAGATATAGTGGATACCCATTTTCATCTAGATGCTCTACTTCAGAAAGTCCAAGCATCTTCCAGATCCGGACCGCGTACTCTCCGTGCTATTGAGTCAGCAGTAGCTAACAAGCAGGCGTCCTTGCATATTGCAATAGCAAATTTTGTTTATCCAAACAAATGGGGTTCAATCGCGTCATTAATTAATGGCGATGATCGCATCAAAGTTACCCTTGGTATCTTGGTATACACCCCCATTTCGTATCCAAAACAAATGTGAAGGAAAACGCCCGCAAGTTGGAACAAATGATCCTTTCCACACCATGTGTTGGAATAGGGGAAATAGGTCTAGACTTTACTTCCTCTTGCAAATGCCGCCCCCCTTGTCGGAACAAGACACAGTGTCTTAAAGACAAGCTAATTTCCCAAAGGTTATTTTTACGCGAAATATTTCCCATGGTCAAACAATACAACAAAGTTCTGGTCCTTCACTGTAGGGATTATGGAGATGGTTGTGCAGCAAAGGAAGTCCTAGAACTCCTAGTGACAATGGACCTTGCTAACCTCCCCATACATAGACATTGTTTCAGTGGCACTGTTGAAGAGATAATGGAGTGGCAGGGGACTCTTCCAAATGTAAAATTTGGTTTCACAGCAAAAGCCATGGATGAGCCCGCAACCTCCTCTGCCATTGCACGGGTGGATCTTGAGCGGATTCTTCTGGAGACAGATTCTCCATACTTGTCCCCTGTCAAAACGTCCCCAGTCAATACTCCATGGTCACTCCCCAAAGTAGCAGATTTCGTAGCCAGGCTTCGAAATCTTCCGGTTTCAATTCTCAACCAACAGTGCATAAGAAACGCTTGCTCACTATACAAATTACAGTATTAAGTATTTCCTATAATACTAGTATTCTAGTCAACCATGTAAAGGACGTCCTGCTAAATCTTTCTATTAACTACAACTTATCTACTAAAACTTATCGCATTCTACACTGTTGACTCCCCTAACATTCTCGTCCCATTTTACTATTATTTTACTATTATGAAACACAAACATTTCTATTAAGATTCACATATTATAGTTAAATAATGTTCCAGTGGATGCTTCTGTAAGACGGTCGTTGTACTAGCTGAAGGTTGCATTCCTCTGTAGTAATATATAACATACTCAGATCATATCTATATCCATAAAATAATTGTTATAGTTAAATGATAGTTACAGTGGATGTTTCTGGAAGACGGTCGTTGAACTAGCTGAAGGCTACATTCCACTGTGGCTATATGTCACCTACTTCACACATTACTATTAACCCATAAGAAGTTAGGCCCGTAACATTTTAACCATTCCCCTTAATAACTCAGTACCCAGTCATTGTAAATATATGGCAAAACTGTTTGCTGTATATATGGGGTTACTGTTATTATATATAATATGTATCAAGGACATTTGTTTATGCACCAACAATTATGTAAATAAGTGCACATAGTCACACTCCTGTAAATATGGGATAACGATAGGTTTTGTTCATGCTGATCATCTCACACATCCTTTCAGTGTAATTACTGTTTTAAGTTAATACTTTTTTTTTTTTGAAATAATACTACAATATTATTCGGCACATATTTCTGCATAATACATCATACACACATCACTACCAACAACGTGACGATTCAACAACATGACGATTCCGTTTTTGTGAAGTGGGAGGAGTGTGGTGATTCCGGTTCTTACTCGCTCCACCTAGACTTCCGGAAGTACTAATGGACATTCACACCGGCTATAACCCTGCTTCCGGGTTTCTCCCACGATCTCCACGGACCTTTGAGGAATCGTCACTTCACTCCCAGATCTTGACCAGGTAACACCTCTTTACATTGTTTCACTTTCATACTTGCATGCTTTAACCACTTGTTCCTCGACAGTTTTGTTAAGCTATTCTTACCCTCAATATAGCAATGCTATACAAATAAAAAAACTAAGAGTGGGCCTCAATTTATATACCTGAGTAGATCAGCCATGAAGCGTGCTGGTTGTAAATATTCAAGCTTCCCATGCTTTTTCACTGACCAAGTAGCGTTGGGAAATGTGTCTGTAATTAAGCTGTTTAATACTCATGAACAGCACTCAATAAAACTTGCTTAACAAACATAGGATACGATAAAATTCAGCTACCCTCTTTATTATATTTGCCCTTAAAGGATCTCATTTTCGCTTTTTCATTTGTTTTAGCACACTTATAATTAATGCTGATGGGGTCATTGTCGTATAGGGTACTACAGAAAGGTACCCGGGGTACATTTATGTATACAGAAACGTACCCGAACATCGGTGAATTCCAGAACGGCCCCCAAATATACAGAAACGTACACGGGCAAACAAGATCTCATTGGCGGAATTGAAACAATTTAGAACTATTGCGCTATTGTTCTTAAAAACATATTTAGGCTGCCACAGTCAGTAATAAAATACAGAACGTACAGAAGAACAGAATTGGAAGTTGTAAATCATCAAACCCCGCACAAATAAGTAAACAAATATGCAGCTCGTCATTCAAGAAGAGTAGGTCAAATATTTAGACCAACTGCATTCCTTTAAGGCGGCGGGCTTTTAAAAAGTGAATCGATTAAACTTTGTAAACAATGAAAGTTTCAATTCCGTGAAGTAACAGTACGCGTTACGGCCGCGTTTTACGACATTGTATTTTGTCTAGGGTACATTTATGTATATTTGGGGTCCTTTCTGGATTTCGATGATTTTCGGGTACATTTCTGTATCCATAAATGTACCCCGGGTGACTTTCTGTAGTACCCGGTACGACAATGACCCCCATCAGCATAATTAATATATATGACTTCATATTGGCCGTCGAACAATACAATTGACCTAATATACGTAGAACATATTCGTAGACTGATATTAAGTGGAAAACGAAGAATATAGAATAAGTCTAGTACAAGTATATTTTCTTTTATTTGATACAATAAACAAAACAAACATGTATTCAGTCTGTTTTATCGTAATCCGTGTCAGTTTAGTTTTTTAAATAAAGCTAGCCAACGTAAACCTAAGCAGAAGTTGCTTAGTTCGGACACATACAGTTCCCAATAATATAACAAACCATATTTATATAGGGCGAATAGTAAACGTATGTTTTATAAATAGTTTCTCTGGCACATTGCTTTCCTTTGTGTTGATATTCCGTGTTAGGTTTGTTTAAACTGTTTAGTAATACAACGATAAAAAAAAACACTACCAGACTTTCATAAAGCTTGTATCTCAGTTCACTTATTGTCTCGTTCCCTATGACTGAATTAACCTATGTTATCGTTGTTCACAGAACAGAAAGAAAACTAGAACAAAGTCGATGGCGTTGGGGCATCGCAAATATCCTTAATCCGCTGCAATGTGCACATGCTAGCAACCATAGTGGCACATATTAACACCCTCCTTCAACTGGCGTAGAAGACGTATAGGTTATAAGGAAATAAAAAGAATGCAAAGAAATTTCATTCACGAATTCACGATTTTGAAAAGTGTGGCTGTAATGTTTATTATGGTGAATTTGACCTCCGAACCCTTGATTCGAAACTTTTGTTGACATCTAAATATACTGGACAACTAGACAGGAACACCAACCTCAACTGATGAAGTAGGAGTTTAGGTTACGTGACAATGCATGCTGACCCAATCCCCATCCCTTTCGAGGAGGGTCCGCACATCAAATCGCAAAACCCGTTTCCAGTGTCTATGTATATATTATTACGAATAGCACGTAATACTATTGCATATCGCGGGTTTAAAGCTGGGGAATTTGACTTTTGAACCTTAATATCAGACCCTGTATTCGAAACCTTCGTTGTTATCTAGGCATCACAGGCATACTCTGTGCCAGATGAAACACTTTCAACTTATGAAGGAGGAGTCCATGTTACGAGCAAAACCGATGACGGACAGCCGGACGGGCCAGACCACAGCATATCCGGGTTTTTTCTTAGTTTAAACGTATTTATTTTACATCGATTTTAACGAAAACTCTATGAAATTATTTTAATCACTCTCGATGTCTTTCTGGGTAGAACCAATACTAAGCAAATGCAGATAAAGTGCCTTGCTCTGGGACACAACAAGGGGATCGAACACACGACTTTTCGATCCAGGGTCCAACGTTCTACCACTAGACAACAGCAGATATAATGAAAGCTTATTAAAACTATGACGATACCAGTACAGTAAGTAGTATGTGACGTAATTATAACTGCCTTACTAAGGATGTCATAGTGTATGAAATCATATGTGCTTCCTTTACACAGAGGAACTAATATAATATTATCCCTGAAAAGGTGGTGAAATAACCATGGACACTTTGAATTCCAACTTCTTTACGTGTTTCCAGCCAAACACGGTCACCCTTGTAGAGGTGGATGACAGAAGCACTGCCTCCTTGAACATCTTGCCCTTTTTCAAAAGATTCGGAGATAGCTTGGTTTTGTAAAACACCATTATGCATTAGTTGCACATTGAGTTTACTAATGCTTGAGCCTGATCGTCTTTCCGCCTCAACAAAGTAGACAAACAAGTATACACCACTGTTTGGACAAGTAAATATGCCTGTGGTGGAGCTGTAACCGTTGCCGTCATTGTGAGGGATCTTATTTAAGATCAGCGTGGATCCTCCAGGCAGGTTTATTAGAGGATCTCCCTCCAACCGTGCTGTGAAACTTATTTTCCTCTTCTCTGAAAATATAGCTATAACATATTAACTTATGTATAATTGAACAATACCTAAGAAAATAGCATTAGTATATATTGATAATATAATTAATAACAAAACAAAAAAAGATTCAATACTTAAAAATTAGAAAATATTGGTTCAGCAGTTTTACTCCAAATGGTTTGCTACTAATCAAAAAGCATGAACATATGAAGTTTATGGTGCGTTTATATTACAATGCATACGTGTAGTTGGTACATGTGCAAAATGATACGGTCATAACATTTTCTGATATTGTTTAACAAGTTGTATAAAGATTTTTGGATGATGATGATGATGATGATGATGATGATGATGATGATGATGATGATTAAGACTAAGGATCTTACGACCTTTATAAATCACGTCACCATAGAACTTGACCAGTGATCATTAGCAATGAACGTTTGTTAATTTTAAAAAACGTTAAACGAATTTACTCTAGTCCTTTTTGTTTGCTTTTTAAATCAACATAGTTTTAATTAAATGTACTGGCTAAATGCAACTGATATTTGATGGAAACTTGTTGAAGATACATCACACATAATAGTCTTATTCTGCAAGTACCATCTTACATTCAATATTGTAATAGCAACGCCATTAAGATAAAGCACTACAATGGTCTGAAAAAAGCACAATAAGAGTCTATCTTACTGAAAAAGAACGAGTACAACGCGGAAATCTGTTCTAAGGAAACGTCAATTCATGTAAGCTAATGAGAAGAACCCTCCCTCCCCCGGGGGGAATTTTGTAGATCCTATCTTTTAAAACCCATTATGTATGTAGTCTTTTGTAACGGGTCTGCCTTCTGAGGTTGGGGGCGTTATCGTGTTACAGGATGTAGACTACGTTACATATACAATCTAATTAATTTTTCTGCACTTTGAAGACTAAAACGTTATGAAAGAAAAGGCTTGTATTTTAAATGGTCAATATTATTCATGTTTCTTTGTAATACAAACTTTCATTTCACTTTATACCTTAAATACATGCTTTATTAAGCCTACGTTACCGTAATTTACGTTACCTTGTTAAATGGCGTTTTTTTACTTAAGAAATTAAGAACATTAAATATGTTATATCCGAAAATTATTGCAAACCTTATATACATCACAGACATACGTGTTCGTGATGTGAACACTGTTTGTTTCTTGTAATGTCATTACTTTGTGTCTTTTTAAATCATTTTCTATTTTCCATGTGTAAACACGAAACAATGGGCGAAATAAACAAAATGGAATTTAGTTCGGAGCAGAGGTTAAAAAGCAGACGATATATCCTAATTGTACTTTAACAATATTCAGAGCCTTTAAATGCTGGAATAGTGGAACCACCATCTCTAAATTTAAAGTAAGAAAAGAAAGTAGGTTTGGGTAGTTTGTGTGTTTAGAATCAGCTTGGAATGGAAATGCTAAAGAAAGTCAGAGGGTAGAAGATGCCTTTCTGGTCTGAGCGTAGATTCTTCCTACCTCAACTCCTATGCAAAATAAAAAAGAAAGAAATGAAAACGCTAGGTTTCAGTTAGGGTTGGGGCAGCTGGCTCGCAGATTTCCTGGCTTTCTGAAGTTTTCCCTGTTAATCACGATTCTACTCCCAAAGGATTGTGGATGTTGTTGATGAGTATTTGCATGAAGATGTACAATTTGTGATAATTTACTGCCTCTCAGTTCCCTTAGAAATGGATTGTTACTTATTACGGAGGCATTATTCTCCTTGTATTCACTGCATCTGGTTTATTCTTTAATTTAGTTTATAACATGTTTAGTTATGACATATTCATAATTTTGTTTTATAGTATGACATCACATTGTCTATGAACAATTTAGCAAATGTGATCTAGATGTGATTATTGTCATATACCTTAGGAGCAATTGTACAATCACCAGGGTTTAGTAACTACAACGGCTGCCTCGTCAGGCACGTACGATATTTCCCTTACAAGTGCAGGTTCCCTTTGGTTGGACATTATGTGTGTATTTATGTTCATCCAACTTATTGTCAATACCGTTTATAAAGTTGTATAACTTTGATATATGAGTTACACTTTCAATTCAAAGTAAAATAAATTCCGTCTGACTTTTCCAAGTCAGACAAGTACAAAACTATACTATAGTTCTTAGTGCCTTGCTTTCCACTTTGACAATAATGAACTCAGGTTACCTGCACTTTGTACGGCCGAAAACGAAACATAAAATAGGGTTTTCTGTTGCAATAAGGAAAACGGATTTATGTTTAGACAGAGAGCCGGAGCGTTTGGTACTCTCAGTACTCTGACAAGGCTAAGCAGACGATTATGCACTCAACTGTTTGTTAAGCTGGTCAATTAGCATTTCGGGGACCAATATCCCTTGTCATGGATATCCATCTGAGGAGGTATTGAAGACAGACGCCATTTTTTTGCGGGAGAGTCTGAGGTCTGTCAACCGTTTTCCCCTAACCTCCCACCCACCTTCATAGTGTGCGTCTGTCGTTGCTTGCAAAAGCGGACCTATAAATGCCTTCTGATACCTCAACGCATTGTTTCTCTGTCTGCAAACGTCCTTGAAATGTATTTCATTTTCCTTTCCTAGTCATTTAATTGTAACTTATGCTAGTCATGTATGTGTAATTATGTTCATCATTATGTGTGTATTTATGTTCATCCAACTTATCGTCAATACCGTTTATCAAGTTGTATAACTTTGATATATGAGTTACACTTTCAATTCAAAGTAAAATAAATTCCGTCAGACAAGTACAAAACTATACTATAGTTCTTAGTGCCTTGCTTTCCACTTTGACAATAATGAACTCAGCTTACCTGCACTTTGTACGGCCGAAAACGAAACATAAAGTATTTGAGAGAATGTACCACTGATATGAGAATAACGTGAGAATATCCCATTTCCGTCACCTGTGAGAAAATCGACAGATTTTGTAATTAATTTGGACATGCTGGAGGTAATTCTTAAACATTCTCACTTAAATATTTTACAAATCTCCCAAATACTTATCTACATTATTAGAATGCTTACATTAACGTATTTTTGTAAACTTATAAATTATACCTTCACGTGACTGTATACGAGACATCTGGTAATTCGTCGAATCTAAACCGCTTTGAAGGCCAGAAATGCGGTTTAAAACCTTGTTTTCGCTGATTTTTAAATCAGCCACGTGTTTGTCTTTCAGAACATTTACTGATGCCGTAATACTTGACTTAAAGTTCGCCATTTCCCTCTTGTTGGAGTTTACTGATGCCGTAACACTTGACTTAAAGTTATCCATTTCCTTCTTGTTGGAGTTTCCATTTTGCTCGAATTTTATCAGCATCGACTCCTCCAGAATGTCCAACGTATTTTTTAACACACTAGTTTCACTCGTCAGATTGTAAATATTGTCATCAACAGTAATCAACACAGTTGTCAGATTTGACACATTGTCATCAACACTGTCCAGCTTATTCCTCAACAGACTATTTTCATTCGTAAGATTTGACATATTGTCTTCAATAGTATTTCTCAACAGACTATTTTCATTCGTAAGATTTGACATATTGTCTTCAATAGTATTTCTCAACATGCTATTTTCACTCATCAGTTTCGACATTTGCTCTGTCAACTTTTTAATTTCGCCTCGCAAAAAGCGTTTTTCATCTGTAAGTACTTTATTGACGACTTTCTCATATTTCTGAAGCTTCATCGCAACCGTTTCATCAACTGGCTTTACAACCGATACCTCGCCATCATCCATTCCATTTCCAGTTTTGATTAATACAGTCAATTCATTCATAGTGTTAAAGAGTGTATCAATTCGAGAATTGATATCACGTATCTCATTTCGTAGCAGTTCGCCATCAACAGTGATTCGGTTCGACAACACATCGTACAAAAACGTTGGTGTCACATCGCCGCTAACTTTGGAAATAAACAACGACAGCAGAGCTGTTAAGAAACACGAGCACTTCATTTTTGATGCGTTCCCTTTCAATGACATTTGGAAAATGAAGAGTCAGTGGTTTAACTGTTTGAACATACGATGCAGCTCTTAAAACACTCATGGTGTTTCTTCCTCAATCTAAAGTACGTGCTTCATTACGGAGAAGTTGAAGTGTATAAATGCTTTATGATGTGGTAATTAAAAGCAATTACATAATTTACGTTACTAATTGTTTAAGGATATACAAATAAGGAAAACATGATTGTTTTCCTTAAAGTGCGGCTGAAATTTGTGATAATCCATCAGTACCTGACTCATATATGTATTACTAATGTTACAAAGCAAACGGTTTAAATATACAGCTAGTATTTAATTTACTTAAATTAGATGCCGATGTCAAACATGAAGTTCATTGAACGCCGCTGGGTACAACACGCATTTAGATAATCAATAATATAAACAATATGCGTAATAAATGCAAATGATAAGACGTCACAAACAAATGAGGGTTATCAATAGGGATACCGTCTTGGAACGATCAGTAGCAAAATTCACTGTTGGGGTTTGGCCTATTGTCGTCCCATTAAAGCGGGACATTGTTCATGAATGAATGAATGAATGAATGGTGTTTTACGGCACGGCGACACATAACTAGGTCATAGTGTGCGCAAAAACTGATGAAATATGAAGAAATGAAGTAGTAATTAAAAATTAATGTAAATATATAAAGATAAAACTATTTACAAATAAGAGATGATATGGTAGTCATATAAACTATATATGTAAATCAACAAATGCCCGTCAACGGAACATATTATAATGATCTATATAGTCTGATTTCTTTCAGGAAATCTAAAACAAGACTAAAATCTATAGTATCAAAATAACTCTTTTATAATATTAACATTGCAGTACCTTTGACGCATAGGATCAAGGTCTACACATTCCAGTAATGTGTTTGACCGTTAACGGTGCAAAGCAGGGTATACATTCTGGTAACTGCTCACCTTGTAATAAATATGAATGAGTATAACGTGTATGCCCTATCCTGCACCGGGCTAGAACAACTTCTTTTCGTCGAATGGGTCTATTAGAAGAAGGCCATTCCCCGAGTAACGGTTTAATTGAATGGAGTTTATTTTTCACTGACAAATCCCAAGCGGCTTGCCAAGAGTTACGAATAGGGGTCATTCCCGGTACGTTCTGACAGCACGGTACAGGGTCAAACCCGGTACGTTCTGACAGCACGGTACAGGGTCAAACCCGGTACGTTCTGACAGCACGGTACGTTCGGACGTGTTCTTTGTTTACTTATTAAGCTTATGCAGCTACGGTCTATTGCAATCATGCGGGTGAAATGTTTTATCCAATACATTTCGCTGTTTCTGAATTTGTTATTGTCATGGGAATTGTAACTCTCGATTTCATTGGTCATAAAATGCATACGTCATCAAAGGCTCCATTGGCGCCGAATATAAACATTGGAAGCAAAACAAACTGCGCACCGGCGGCTACGACGACGGTGATTTTCTCCCATATTGTGTGAGCTACCGTGATAAAAGTTGTATCCTTCATCAAAAACAAGATTAAAAGATCATGACTGCAGTAAAAATAAATGAATTGTTTGCTTGTGTTCTTTTTTATTTCAAGAAATGGAAGTGTCCGAATGTACCATCCTGATAAAAACTATCGGAATGGTACATTCGGACACATAAAAACAATCAATAATACAGTCAAAGTCCAAAAAGTTATAATTATATCTCTCACAAGATTATCCTAGATACTGTATACCAAGAAGATCAGTAAACATACAGTACTCTACAGTACTCTACAGTACTAATCATAATGACGAGTATGAAGCTGTGAACGAGGATCTGGTCAAACTCGCTGACGATGTAAAAATTATTTCCCTTTAATAACTGGAACATTCACTAACCAATATATAGAAATAATTATGTAAATGCAGTATATACATATATATTAAAACAATTTTCTACATATACACTCTTAAAATATTTATTATTATGCCGCCCCTTAAACAATGCATTGGCGTTTGATCGGGTTCACGGCAAAAAAATCTAAAAATCTCAAACTCCTAACTTATTTTGGGAGGGCTAATCTCACAAAGTAATGAGGGAATCGACATACCTTTTGCGGCGGAGAAAATAACTCACCTTGTAAGGGTACGTGCGTTTAATTTAAAAAAAAGTAATTAAACCAAAAGTCATGTGGGTTCGGCACCCTGTCATTGAACCGCTCGATGTATAGCATCAGAAAACTTGTTATTGTGAGGACATCAAAAGACATACAACATCTGGACAGGCGCGGATTTAAATGAATAATTTAAATGTTCTACTTTCGTTTTATTCCGTATGCGAAATTTCAACATGTTGATCATGATAAATCATAGACAACAATAAGTCATGAATAGTGAAACTTTATTTATATAAAATATTGTTTTTTTGTTGTGGTTTTTGTTTGTTTGTCTAATAATTGTGATTTTTTTAATTGACGTAATTGGTTATAACAGTAGCGGATACCCTACTCTTCAAGACATCGCGCAAGACGAGCGCTATTGCTTTTAAAACTTATCTGTCTTGTGCATTGTGTTCAGTGGTAGTTTGATTAACTGAATCCCGTGAAAATATCCATCATTAATTCATCTCTAATCCGTTTACTACGCTCTTCAATCAGTAATTTTCCGATAGCAAGGGGTTTTCCGATCGTGGAAACTTTGTTCGGCGGAATTGTCCAATCACAGCGCGTATAAATATAAACTCCTACATAATTAATGAGGGTACTGACGGGACATAATTTAGCATAATTTATGGCGTCAAGCATAACAATGAGGCACGCGGAAGGGTGTCTTTATCAGCTGTTCAAGGCTGTTCGATCGTACCATCAAAGGTGTCCGAACGTACAGAAAAACGTCCGAATGTACCATATTCCTGGTTATAGCTAATTTTAGCTCTTTGTTTCATTGAAATGTTGCGTCATATAGCTAAAATCTATTAAACATGTGTTGAAAATGTTGCTGAACTAATAACAAGTCTAATAAAGCGCCCAACTGATACGGATATGCCAACACAGACGATTATCTACGAGGGTGTCCGAACGTACCGGGTTTGTGTTAATACAACTTTTAAAATCAGTATAAGGTAATTTAGCATTAGATATATGTAAACTTAATGCTGCTTTAGCAGCACTATCAGCTCTATCATTACCACGTGTTCCTAGATGGCTTGGAAGCCAGCAGAAAACAACAACATTATCAACTATAAGAGAATTGTACTTTTCTAAAAGTTGAAGCACAGTTTCATATTACACAGTGCTTGAAGAGATGAAAGGGAATCAGAAAAGATTACAAAATGGTCATCATCAGATTCCTAAATTGCCTTAAGTTCAGCTGAAGATAGAAGCCTTATCAGGCAGGCGGCTCTTCATGCTGTGTTTGTGAACAATAGCTGCTGCATCTACATTATCTCTATCTTTAGAACCATCTGTGTATATATGTTGAAAGTTACTGTATTTCGATTTAATTTCATTATATTTGCTTTGAAAGACAGTAGGGTCTGTACTGGATTTGTTACTATTGCAAAGATCAAAAGTAATTGTTGGTGTTTCCAAAGACCACGGTCGAATTTGTGGTACTTTGTACTTGGCAATCAAATTTAGGTCGATTTCAGTGTCTCTTAATTTTGGTTTAATACGAAGACCAAATGGTCGAATGGCCTTCGGATTTCGATCAAAAGGAGGTTCATAACTAGGATTAAAACAGTATCGAAAGTAAGGTTTGAAGGGTTTGATTGCAATTTAATGGCATATTGAAGGGATAATTTGTCCCGTCTTTGAGAGAGTGATGGTTCATTAGCTTCAACATATAGACTTACGGCTGGTGATGTACGAAAGGCACCTAAGGCGAGTCGTAATCCTTGATTATGTATAGGATCGAGCATCTGCAAATATGACTTGCGAGTCGATCCGTATACTATTGAGCCGTAGTCCAGCTTGGATCTGATAAGAGATCTATAATGTTGTAAAAGTGATTTACGATCTGCTCCCCAATTAGTGTTTGCAACAACTTTAAATAAGTTAAGAGCTTTAAGGCACTTGGCCTTCAAGTATTTAATGTGTGGTATAAACGTTAATTTACGGCCGAAAATAAGTCCAAGGAATTTTGACTTGTATTGGTGACCAATCCAGTGTTTGATGAGGGTCTTCATGATGTTTACGTAGTTGCAAAAAGTGCATACAATTAGTTTTAGATTTAGAAAATTTAAAACCATTTTCATCCGACCAGGTCTGAAGTTTATTGAGACATTGTTGAAGTTGTCTCTCAACAGTGTTCATGTTTCCCCACACCGGGATTGATGCTTTTAACTATACTGTTACGTTTTATATAAAAAGGGTGACAGAGATTATGATGCCCTGTGGCACACCCATCTCCTGTTCATGAATGTCAGAGACGGTTGAACCCATTCAGACACGAAACTGTCTATCATCTAAGCAATTCTCTATAAAAATTGGTAATCGGCCTCTTAGATCAAGGACATAAAGATCATTCAAGATACCGTACTTTCATGCAGTATCATAAGCTTTCGCCCAGCCAAAAGATACAGCGACTAGATGTTCTTTCTTTACGAAAGCTTCCCTAATAAATGATTCAAATCGAATGAGGTTGTCTGTTGTCAGTTTGTTGGACTCCAGGTACCGAACGAGTCTCTCATTAATCATTCGTTCCATGGTTTTACATAAACAACTCGTTAAAGCAATAGGGCGATAATTTATTGGGTCCGTATGATCCTTTCCAGGTTTGGGGACTGGAATAACGATCGCTTCCCGCCGAGAATCGGGGAAGTTTCCTGTCACCCAAACCTTATTAAATATACCTAGAATTGTAGAGAGACAGGTTTCAGGTAAACGTTTTAATAATTGATAATGGATATCATCAGGACCAGCTGATGTAT
Organism: Cyrtodaria siliqua; assembly: GCA_037043455.1. Lineage (NCBI taxonomy): Eukaryota > Metazoa > Mollusca > Bivalvia > Adapedonta > Hiatellidae > Cyrtodaria > Cyrtodaria siliqua. The sequence goes on from JAWPHD010007119.1 coordinate 48,887, forward strand.
CATGAGCCCTTTTAAGGGATTCTCGAAGTTCTTTGAGAGTGAACACTTTATTGTATTTCTCCAAATGTTTCGACTTGGCATTCAGCTTCTTCTGTTCTTTTAGTTTCTTATTTTTTAGAAAATTTGGTTGACAATGTTTGTAATATCTTTGAAAGATGTAATATCTTCATTATCAGTTTTAAAATGATTTACACAACTAGAATTACCTTTACTGTTTATTGTCCGGACCATGTCCCACGTCTTCCTAAGAAATGAGCGGGAGTTTAGCCTAGAGACATAAGATCTCCAGGATCCTTAACAGTAAGACGGGCTTTCGCACGTAAAGCTCTAAAAGTATCTAAATTATTTTGAGTTGGCCGCAAGTTAAAAGAATTCAATGCAGCTTTACACTGACTGCCTTTTTGCAGTCATCATCGTACCATGGTTTATGTGGGCGTTTTGGATTTGCCGAGGTTTTTGGAATAGTTTGATCAGCTATATCATGAAGGGTTTTGGTAAATAGAGTAGCTGCGTCTTCGACATCCTCGAAAACGGAAGGCCTTAATTGTTCCTCACAAAGAGATTGAAACGTATCCCAATCAGCTTGGCGAAGTTTCCATCGTTGCGTTTTTTCGAGAAGTGGAGGACAGATATTTTTAAGAAATAAGGGGAGGTGGTCATTTCCATATAGGTCGTCACCAACACTCCACGAAGAATGGGAGCCTGTAGCTGGATGTAAATACGTATGTGATTTGTTATCATTAACAAGACATGAATTGTTTTTGGCTAAGAAATCCTCAACTTCCTTGCCTTTATCGTTTATATCTTTACAACCCCAAATGTAGTTGTGTGCATTAAAATCACTCAATACTATAAAAGGTGATGGTAATTCTGCAACTAGGTGATTTAGATCTTTAAGGTCTAGTGAAGATCTGGGCGGTAAATATAAAGAGCTTATTGTTATAACTCTTTGCATCGTAACACTGACGGCAACAGCTTGTAAACCAGTTTTCAACGCAGTTCTGTGAGGAATGTTTCGATTCACAAGAAAGTTTCTTGAAGACAAAATGCACCAGGGTTGTGATTATTTAAAAGTAAACTGATTTCATCATAATTAGGTTTTAAACCTCCGCAGTTCCATTGAATTACCTTATTTGATGTTGATGTCACTACGGCGGAAGTACTGGTTTACGGCCTTTGGGGTTGGCAGACCTTGGAGACTTTGGGAGTTCCAGATGTGCTGAATCATCAAAGAAACAAGGACTTGATAATACAAAGAAAGAGACAAAAAACAACAGAAAGAGTGGTGAAGACAGGGTTACCGACTTGGAACGGTCAGTAGGCAATAAAGCCTACTGGTGAGCTTGAATCGATTTTATATGCGCACAATCCTCGCTATTATCCTGTCTTCAGCTCCCAAATAGACAAGACAGTGTAAACAAAACTACATCCCATCAAAAGGAATTCTTTAACAATAAAGTCCACATCCAGAGAAACTAACTAAAGAAACACATACAAAATAATAAACATCTCAGGATGTATCCAGAATCGTACTGAACAACCATAGTAGCTGCAGCTAAAGAGAAACACAATCTAGGGTACGACCGGAAAACCCGAGGGACGAAAGCTCATGCACCCACCTCTTTTAGTCGGGTTTCAGTAGGTGCAATCATAGAGTTTTAAGAGGTAGTCCAGTCATCGCACAAGTGAAAAGTGAAGCGTAATGACAGACTGTAGAGGGGTCAATCACTAAACATGCAATGCGCTGTAAAACCAAAGGGTTATATCATTTTCTGACGAACTTCCTGATTAAATTTGTAAAGCGGTCAGGAAACCCGTCAGACCCCTTTAACTTTCGAAGTTTATAGACCACATCTCCATAAATGAGGGTTGTGATATGCCTAGTCACAGAAGTGTTTTAAGGTTGGTGTTGTACTATTCCAGCAGGCCCTCGTTGCGGCGGTAGAATTTAGAGAAAGTTCTACGTAGTTTGTGATAACTAAAACCCTGCTGAAGAAGTTTACTTGTAATAACTTGATTTCGATCATTGAAGTCTATAACATCATTACACGCTCTAGCAAATCGAATGAGCTGGGAGATATACACCCCGTATGAGGTAGCACGAGGTACATCTCCATCCAGGTGTGGACAGTTAACGATGTTAAAATTGAAATCATCTCTCTTATCATAGATTTTAGTATGAATACAATCATTTGAAATCGAGAGATGAAGATCGAGAAATGCTGCTACTGTATCCGAACTGTTGGCTTTATTCAACGTGAGCTCTGGTGGATAAATGTTAGTAACCATATGAGCAAAGCACGGATTATTAATATTGAGTATGTCATCAAGATACCGAGAAGTATTATTAAAGGCATCAATAACGGCTAGCAGGTGACAAACTCAACATACAATCTCTTTCATAGCAGTACAAAAACAAATCTGCAACAAGTGGCCAAATCTGCAACAAGTGGCCAAATCTGTTGTGCAGTACAATCGGATCATCAGATCCTTTTGACTGCTTCCCCAACCCGGGAGTTTTCTTTTTTCTTGCTGTCACGTCCGTGGCAGCAGTTCTGCTTGGTGACAAACTCTGGGAGAGTTCGTTCGTCGGATATTGCGAAATTTTGGAAGAGTTCGTCGGGTGTGGTGGACTCTTGGTTGCATCAGAGACCGTCGATTTCGAAATAGATGAAGTAGATGCAGTAGGTGTAGGAGTTGTTGAGGATATAGTTGAAGGAGTGTTAGGCTTGGAAGCCACAAGAGGTTTGGGAGCTACAGGAGGCTTCTCTTGTTGCTCTGGCTTCTGTCAAGTCATTGAGTACCTTCATTGTGGCTTTCTAGGCTATTGTTTTTTTGTATTATATTTACACGAGCATATTTGTGTTTTACTTATATTGCCTATTGATGGTGCCTTGTTGGTTAGAGATTAGATCATGGCGGGATTTCTTTATTTACACTGTCCTGTTTTAATGGGATGACAGTAGGGTAAGTGTGAGGTTTGGTGCACCCTAGAACCGGTTAAAACCCCCTGTGGCCTACTTTGCCACTGACCGTTCCAAGGCGGTGGCCTATTGTCAACCCTTTTGTGTTTGTGATGTCGTTTGCATTTATTATTACTTTTGCCTTCTTGTTTGTCTGTTTGCGTCTTTGTTTCTGTGTAATGTGGTTGACTGTCCTCCTTGAATGCTACTTTCCCTGTCCGATCTTTTTATATTTCTTTTTATTTAAGAGAACCACGAAGAAATCCCCGACAGGCTGTTCTTAAGGCTATACTAAAAGTATGTTTTATGGAGAACCGTAGCTCTTGTGGATTCATATAACTACGCTATTTAGTGATCCTTATATTGGTTTTGTATTTGTCTATGGTTAACAGACTGTGAATCATGTAGTTGACGATAAGCATGCATTACATCATCAATTCCTAGTGAACTCGTGTAAAAACACTGTTCAAAGGTTACCGTTTATTTGCTGAAATAACGCTTTCGTAGATCAGTTTACTGAAGTGTAGCATGCGGTAATATCTTGACGTCAAGGATCATTTACGGAGCATAATGAAAGTGTAAATGAAACTGAATGAAACCGCAAGTATTGGAATGGAATAAGCGCAAATCTGTATTTTCATGGAATAATACCAATAAATATATAACGAGAAAGTTTAGTGTTGAATCGATTTTATTTTTAATGCGGGTCCCTTTTATACTTCGAAAACTTGGTCAAAGTTGTAGGTAAGATTGGTTTAGGTTTTTAATCTTGGTTAAATTTTGCATGTAGGCTTGCATCTCACAAACTAATTTACATAATGGATTGAAACTTCACATATGCATTCTGCATCCATCATTAGACATTAACACAGAGCCAGGTTCTATAACTCTTGCTTTTTTTTTAAACGAAAGTATTGCCCCTTTTATACTTCGAAAACTTAGTTAAAGTTTGTACATTGTATGTTAGCTTGGTTTAATTTGGTATACATCTTACCTTGGTTAAAGTTATTATGTAAACTTGCATCTCACGCACTGCTTTAGGTAATGGATTGAAACTTCACACATGCATTATGCATCATAGACAACATCACAGAACAGAACATATATTTTATATAACTTGTACATACGTACATCGTTATATATACATACATAAATTGTCATGCATAATAAGTCAAGTGTTTTTAGACAAAAGTACATTTGCTATGAGCAATATTAATGTTGAGTAACTGATAAATGAGAATTAAACTACAAAACAGCTAACCATTGTTTAATCAATCAAGATTGTATTCCTTACAGCTAAAGCTGTACTAATATATTTTGCTAACTTCATAACAATATTCTTTTCCTGTGTCTGCAATAATTCTAAGAATTTAAACATACTAGGTCTATTATAATAATATTTTTTAATATAAATTGTCCGGATTCTTGTGTGACAAGGACAAATCAAAATAAAATGGTATTCATCTTCCAAATCAATACTGTGACAGCATTGACAATATCTTTCATATTTCTAGGTATTCTATTACGAGAGTATCTACCGGTCTGTATTCTTAACGAATGTGCTGATATTCCTAATTTTGTTAAATATGGTCTGAGATTACATGGTAAAATATCAAGGTATGATTCATAATTAAAACTCAATTTACAATTATTATATAATTCAAGTATACCAATTGATTCCTTATCTACAAACCATCGTTGTATAAAACAATCAACAACTCTTTGTCTAAACGTATTTATAAAGTATTTAGCATTAACAGAGCCAAGTTCTTTGCTTTTATTTTAACAAAATAATGGCCCCTTTAATACTTAGAAAAAAATGGTTAAAGTTGTCAACGTTGGTTAAAGTTTGTATATACGATTGGATCTCGAAATCTACATAATGGATTGAAACTTAACGCATGCATTATTCATCATAAGACAACAACAAAGAACCACGTAACATAGCTCTTTGCTTTTATTTTAACAAAATTAAGGCCCCTTTTTACTTAATAAAAAAAAAGCAGTTTCATCTTGTCCAGTCACTTTAAAAAATAATTTCTAATTTGTATCGATTTTCATTTGAAAGATAAAACCTTGGCCATGTTTCAGAATAAACTATAATGGCGCTTTAATTGTGTAATTGCTTGGATAATTAAAAATAATAACACTTATTTCAGCTTGATAACTTTCGTAATTTCAATAATTATTTCAAAGTACAACAAAAATAATTGTTTGCATTCATATCACTTTACATGCTAAAGTCATGTTTATTTAATTATCGGCATCCTTTTTACGCTTGCGTAAAAACTTGCTTTTATATTGTTTTAAACCATTTAGAAACAAATCTGTGTTTGAATATAGCTTATGTTTAATGAAATACGAGGTCAGTCATATAGAAATACAAACTTGTTTTATGGATAAATATCTTAAATTTTATATTGAGAAAATGCAATAACTATTATTTGTTTTCGACACTTGCATATTATTCATTGTATATATAGAGCAAATATTAAAGGAATGATATACAGCCGCAACTTTCGAAATATATTGAGTCTATTCAGCATTTCACGTGTGGTGTCATAATATGTTATGTTTACCCGCCCTCCCTATCCCACAAATAAACTTGCAAGTTTCGACCTCTCTAAACTTGGCACAGTCGTTTGTTTTTTTGCAAATATTTATTTTAAATGGTCTCAATATTAATGGAACCACATTCGACGTAATTATATTTAGTAATTGAGTAGTACAGATACTGGGGGTACCAGGCCAGTTTTACCCCCGCGGAGGGCTATCAGTAAGCAGTTACAAAGCGGTTTTAAGTTGTCCAGTAGCAAACGCCAACGGCGGTGATATACTAGCTACCAAACCCTTACAACTTTATAAACTTTCTGATTGCTCCCTCTTAGGAAAATATTTTACTGGTACCCCCAGTATCAATACTACTCATCAATGTTGTTTGTTATTTCCCTCATACAATTCAACTTATAACATTTGCAATTCATTAAGCAAAGTCAGACGGAACCGGACAGTAGTCTTCATCATCGCTCTGCATATCATTTCGCTCCGAGGTTGCCTCAGCATTTCATTTCCCCTTTAGGTTACCATGTCACATGACCGTTTATAATATAAACGCTTACCATGTCACGTGACCGTTTATAAAATAAACGTTTACCGTGTCACATGACCGTTTATAAAATAAACGTTTACCATGTCACATGACCATTTACTATACATTTCTCTCCGAGGTTGCCTCAGCATTTCATTTCCCCTTTAGATTGCCTTAGCATGTCACATGACCGTTTATAATATAAACGTTTACCATGTCACATGACCGTTTATAATATAAACGTCGCCAACCCAACACTGCTTGTTAAAAGCGTAATAGAAAGTATCGCTTCCAACTTCCACTCTTTCAGGTCTCTATTCCCAAAAAGGGTATGTCATCGTGTTAAGCGTGATACTAGACTGCAGTATTTCACTGCCTTATATACCTGTACAACAGTGTTAAAAGGTAGGCCGAACCTTCATCGATTGGTTTATACAAAGTGACATTTCAAGCACTTCAAGATTTAAACTTAATATCGATATCGATTAACACTCTACAGTTTATTTAATATATAGTACACTAAATACACAGCAAGTGGTTTTAAACACATGCTTTAAATAACTGGTATTTCGCGGCAGGCTAATTATATCCGATGCAGTGTTCGGCCCTCGAAGTTTCATACGATTACATTTTAATGTTTTGAACGTCCTTAAATGATACCCAACTATTAAAGCTATTATCATAACCGGTCCATTTTACTAATGAAATGTCTTCTTATAATCAGTCGTATTACTTTTTCAATCCTAAATATTTCTTGCTTTGCTTTTATCATTTCTAATTCATAAAAGCTGCCATCAATCATTTGATTGTTTAAGTCTTTTATTTTGTATGTCACAGGATTTGTATATTGAATTTCATCAACAACAAATATTTCTTCAGTCCAATTCGGAGTATACCCTTTTTCAAACATTCTTTTATATTTACTAATTCTAAATTTATCTCCAATTTTAAACTTGGGTGATCGCTTAGTACTTTTCATCTTTCCATACAAGTTGAAATATACCGTTCCTTTATTCTTTTCATTACTAGCTTCAATTGGTGTCATTGTTTTGTATTATTATGCTTATCAACCATCGCCTGAAGCACGTCTAAATATGTATTTGTATTGTTAGCTATAAAATATTTCCACATCTTTTCTTTTAATGTGCGGTTAAATCGTTCAATTACTACAGCTTTTCCAAAACTAAAAGTGCGATACATTTCGATACTATTACCATCAAGGCATTGCTTAAACGTCTTGTTATAAAACTCCACACCTTGATCAACCCACAATAATTTACACTGTCTTCCTGTACTTATTATCTGTTGGAACGCCTTAGTAATTTCTAAACCAGTTTTATTTGGAACCGGCACAACCCAAGCATATTTGCTAAATACGTCAATAACAGTAAGTAAGTATTAAGTACCTTTATTATACTTTGAAAACGATTGCATATCAACCAAATCAGCAGACCATATTTTATCAATTTCATTAACAATCACAAGGCGTTGAGTGAATTTCCTTCGTATAGGCTTATGAAGTTCATCTGCTAACTTGTCAGTCCATTTCAACGCCTTTTCTAGTTTTTTGAGTTTCCAAGACCAAGTTTATATTTTGTACTAATAACTGGTTTTACTATCAAATTCTTAGCAATCTTTTCTCCAATAGTTTTAGACTTACTTTTTTTTAAACCGGCCAACATGTTTTTATCACACATTGATTTATTACTAGGATTTTCACCATAACAATAATCATGATCTTTACAAACAGCATCTAATTCATTTACCGGTTCTCCGCTATCAAGTGGATTACCAGGACCACAATATTTATAACCAGGAATTGTTAACCCCTTTTTAGGTAACAGAGGAAGCATAGCTTTATGAATATCAATATTACCACCTTCTGTGTTTTTAACAAACTTTGTTTTAGTAATACCACAAGATGCACAAGTTGCTCTTAACATTTTCTGCCTTTTTTTGCTAAAACATACTTAGGATCAACATTTTCAGTAACCTTTTTTACTTTTATGCAATAACTCATATATAATATGATTAGATTAAACTTCGTTTACAAAATATGATTTTAGGATGTTTTTATTTTCTACTGGTTTGTAAGGTTTTAATAATTTGTAAAGAATATTATACGTACTATTTCCTTCTTGTAACTTTTTCATGAAGAATAGACAGAAATATCCGCACAAGATACTTGTTTTATCTTGGTATTGAATGGTGTTGTATTTTATATTAGGTCTGTACGTTAAAACTTCTTTTGGTGGGCTCATACCAAACGGATCGAAGTAATAATTATCATAGTAACACATCCAGTGTGTGCAAGGTCCAGTATGATCATCCAGATTAATAATACCAGGTTTTTGTTTATTTTGTGTTTATTTTGTGTTGTCGGTAATTTGTTTTTGCTGTACACCCCACTGAATTTCTGTATACCTAGCTGCTTAACCCATTTCATTATATCTAAGTTAGAGATAGGCTCATTTTTAATTTTTTTTTTTTTACAAATGGGATACTTCTATATGGTCTAATTTGTGAGTCTACTTGTAAACCATTTCCACGATCAACTGTTAGTCCCTGTCCTCTTCTATCTATTTGCAAACCTTTTCCAGTTAAGCCACTATTAAGAGATCCGATCAACGGAATTCCTAATGATTCAAGAAGCCCAAGAAATCCCCCGTCCTGCTGTTTTTTAGTTAGTTTAACAGTGCAGCGACCTTTTGACTTTGCTAAAAAAAATATTTGTGCAGCTGTTAATTTATTTGATGCGAGAAGTGTTTGTTTTTTATCACTAGGAACAGTTGCCGTTACGTCTTGTTGTTTTTTATCACTGGGAACAGTTACCGTTTTAGGAACAGTTACCATTTTATTACTAGAAGCACTTGTCAGTACGTCTTGCAGTTGTTTTTTTGTTAATTTATTAGTGCAGCAACCTTTTGACTTTGCTATTTTGTTTTTTTGTGCAAGTGTTAATTTATTTGATCCAAGAAGTGCTTGTTTTTTATCAGCAGGAACAGTTACCATTCCATTTCCAAATATTTTACCAATTCCAGTACTTGCCAGACCACTAAGTATCTTTGGAGCAAATCTAGCAACTGTTGGTAATATTGTTTTAGTTAACAAACCAGCTAATGCACCTAAAAAGCCTCCATTTGTAGACTGGGATCTCATTTGTCATTTTGATATATTTATGTCCACCAGATTTAGCTTTGTTAATATTGTTAATCTGAGTAGCTGTTAGTAGCAAAGGAAAATTCCCAGTTAGTTGGTTATTTTTTAACCTGAGTCACTCTTATCCTCATAAGCCCTCGCTAAACTCTGTATTTGCCCATCTGTTAAATTTACTGAATAATTTAGGTAAGTCATATATATTATAAGTTAGATTAAACAATAACTAGTTCATTTCCAACAGTATCAATAACAACATCTTCCTTATATAATACTAAAGCGTAAACTTTATATCTAGCGGTAGGAACGTTGTTTAGTTTATGTCTCAAATTTAGTTGTTTTGGATCAACACTGACTTAATTTCCCTTGTAACTCAAATCGAAATATATCATTCTGAAGAGATTTTTAAATTACCCACATTGAGTAAAGTTCCAGTGTTTTTATTATTTTGCTTGTAAGAATAATTAATAACATCTCCGAATATTCTTATGATATTATCATAACTATATTCGGTTTCTGGATAATAAACTCCATTTCCAACTTCTAATTAGCTGATTGTAAATAACAATTAGCATCAGCAGCATTGAGCTTAAACGTATCCAAAAGATGAGGATTTTGTGTTTGAGAAGAACTCTTGTCTGACCTTTGTAGATAAACAAAAACATGTTTTGGACTTTTAACTCCAGCCGTTATTCTAAATATAGATTTTGTTAGTTGAGTACTTCCGCTTTCTTGTATCATTTCACGAAGATAAGTCCATCGTGTTGATGTCATATGATTTGTCATTACGTAACTTAAACCATCTGAGTTAAATATCATTTTAGGTATCCACAAAACTAATTTATTAATAACTACCCGACCATCATCACCACCTGTTTTGAAAATTAGCACATTATCATCTGTCAGTTGCAAACTGTTTTAAATCTGACTAGGAGGAAGCATGTTTGTTTCCAAACCTCCAAAGAAGGAATATTTATTTAATGGGATTATAGAGTCAACTTTTTGATTAGTTATGATTAAAGCATGACGAATCGCAAATCCTGAATTATAACCAGCTTGATCATTTCGAGATTCTGCTAGATCTGTATTATCTAAATAAAAGTATTCGTTTGTTCCGGTTGTCTTTGCATAATCGTCAGAAATTTCAAGCAAGCTTTTGACATTAACAAATCTGTGAAGATTATTTCCATCGTAAACTATTTTTCCATTTTGCTTTACTTGCATATGATCAATCAGTGGAGCTGCATCGTAAATTAAAGCAATTCTGTCAGCGTCTGCGAAAGCGGCTCCATCAGCAAGTTTGTTTACTTGAAAACTGATTTCAAAATATGCGTTATGCCAATCAAAGTAAGAACTTCTATCATTTAGTGTAAACTGATAACCACTTTTCATTTGTCTGGTAGCATTTCCTGGTTGTGTTATAGGAGTATCTAACTGAATAGGTACATGTTCATATCTAGTATTATATTGATTACTTCGAAACATCTGTATATACTAGTAATTAGATTATTTTCTATTAATTAATCGATTAATTTTCACATGAATTCCTCTTCCGGATAGTAATCTGTTAATTTTTGCATTTACATCTTCAGTTTCAGGTACAACTTCTTTTTTGTTATCAGCCTTTGTAAGTTCTTTTAAAATTATCTCACCTTTTGATTTAGGTTTTATAACTGAAACTAATTTATCAGCAGCCATTTTTCCTACTTCATCTCCAAGTTTTTTAGAACCGCTCTCTATGAGTTGTTTACCAGCAGTTTCTAAAGCTTTCTTGCCTGCTGTTTTCACAGACTCACTGAATATCTTTGATCCGACTTTTGAAAAAATGTCAAATATACCAGCTCCAGTTAATCGATCAACTTGAGTGTATGTTCCCGTACTAGTGTCATAAACTTTTTTTAAACGTGCCATATAACTTATGTTACATTAATTCCTTCAAAACAAATCGAATTGATGTGTGGACACCATTAAGATTAATAATAATCTTACCAGAGAAATCGGTAATGTAAATATTAATACTGTTAATGATCGTTTTGTTTACTTCACAGAACCCGACTCTTATCGGTTCATCTTTAAAAGGATACGATCTCGTAAGATCAGCTGTACTTATTTCATAAATGACATCCCCGTATGATCCATCAACAATAGAATTACTTATCAAATCACAGTGGATATACGATGTATCAATAGAATTTGTTTTGTTTGGTGTTACAGTTCCAAATTTAGTTTCTCTAATAACTGCATCTTTGTCAAACCCAATCAAGGTGTGAAAGTTTGATTCTCTCAAATCAAGCATGAAATTATTATGAATGGTAACCAAACATTTGAAACTTGATAAATCAAACTCAATTCTTATCGGGACAGGTGAGTCATCGGTCAAATCACCGTTTACATTCAATGTTTCTTTTATGTAATTATCGATATCGTCATAACTGTAATTTCCGTTTGCAAAACTAATAGTTTTCAAATCTGTTCCATTGTGATACTTTATCACTTTGTTATTATTATTAAATCTTCACTAATATTATACCATGAGTAAGTCATATAATTAATCTTATCAAGTCCAATGCCATACCGTTTGTTCTTGCCTAATACTAATGGTCTGTCAAATACAGTTGTAAAATTACTTGGTGTATTTGAGCCATTAATTATTGACGCTTTTTCTGATGATAATACAATCTTTTATTCCATTATACATATTAGTAGATAAAATTAATCACCTTTGTAATACAATTTAAAACTTGATTTTTTAAAATTGAAAACTTGAGTATCTTCATCTTTTATGTTTGGAAAGATAGTCCAATAATGAGATTTTGGAAGATATAATTCAAAAGTTTCTTTAACTATTCGTTTACCATTTTCTATTTTTGGGTCAGCAAATGACTCATCGGTACTTACATTAAACAAACTAAAATACTCCATGCGACGAATGTTTGTATTTGCAACAGTATATTTAAGATCTGCTTCAACTACATAACGCCCGGGTTTTACAATTGTTACATCATCATCAGTTTTTGTTGCATATTCTTCACTTTTTACAAATGGATTGGTTACAAAAGTAAACGTATCAAGAAAAGAATACCCACGCCGGGTTCTTTAAAGTGGTTTTTGCGTCGGGTATGATGCATAACCATTGTCATCTTGCATGATGCTCATTCCATCATCTATTGTATATTCAAACAGTAGAATCCGTCCTGTATTTTCTACTTTTACTCTTAACTCGTCAATTATGCCAAGAATTGCTGTGTGCCGGCTATCAGACTTTTTTGATTAAACTGTTTCAATAAACACCATCAAAAGCTTTGCTTCTTTCATCCTGGGCAGTTTTCAATTGCTTTGATGCATCATCAATAGCAGTGTTAACTTTATCAGTGTTAATCAGTTTGCTCAGAGCAGTCTCCAGCGTCTTGCTGCCAACCATTTTCTTTGTGATGCCTTCAAACTCTTTGCTGATATCATCAACGTTAGTGCTTATCTGTTCATTTAATATTTTAATTTGAGTTATTTCGGTAGTAAAAGCAGTTCTCATTTGTTTTGAAGCATCAGCAATAGCAGTTTCTAGTTCATTGTTGTCAACCATTTGTTTATTGATTTCTCCAATCCGTATATTAATATTTTGAACACCAGATCTTATTTGTTCACTTAATTTCTTGTAGTTTTCACTCTCTTCCAAGCCATCTTCTTTCTTTTCTAGCTCTTTTAAAGCATCACTCAAAAGTTTTATTTCATCTTTCAATCCGTTTCGAATTTCAATCATTTTCTCACGGTTTGCTTGTAACTTTGTTTGTATTTGACTTAGTTTATCATCAACACCTGTTGTCAAATCTTTCATCATATCTGGAATTTTATCAATATTATAATCACGTATGATTTTTGTTATTCTTTTTACAGTCAATTGCTTTGTTGCTGCCTCATTTGGTTTTTCTGGATTGCCAACATTGATAATTTTATTATTGTCCATGTCTAGATCACTTTTTAAAACATTTTCCTGGTTTTTACCTTTGTTAAGATAATTAACCAAATGTTTTTGTTTTACATACTCAGACAGCACAATACCAAACGTTGTAATATTAACACTGCCAGTAGTAACTTCCTCACCAAAATCATTAAAAAGTCCCATTATATATAATATGATTATATTAAATTTCACCAGTGAAGATACGCTCTGCTAACTTCCTCGGGCGATCCAGATACAGAAAGTCGTACTGCTTGTCAGTTGCTTTTTTATACTGATCTTTACTGACATCTTGTTCTTTGGAAAGCATACCCAGCTCACGATTAACTGGAGTTGCAAAGAAGATCTAATGAGAGCAATTCAGCCGAATGTCTTTGGGAGTTTTATAATAAGATTGAGTTAAAAAAATTACACAGCAAGTTGTGTGTCTTCCCTGGATGAAATAATTAATAATATCGTTTTGATTGCGCTCACAAACATAATCATTAAAAATGACTATTTTTTGATTATCTGAATCTAAAGTATCCACAGGGATAACTTCATCATTTGAACATTCTAGTATGTCTCCAACCGGAATTTTATTCTTTTTTGCTATCTTTTCAAGTTTTTGTGATAAGGCCTTGTACTTTGACTGTTCCAACTTTTTAGCAAACAAGTAAATATTGTCATAGTAAACTAAAGGTTTCAGCAACATGTGAACTAATGTGTTTGTCTTGCCAGAACCTGAATTACCGCATACAAGCAATCTAAAACAACAGTCTGGCATAAAGTTCCATATTTGTTTAAAATTACCGTTTTCTGTCTTCATGTCATAGTTTGGAATTTCCATTATAATAATAGTCAGATAATATTAATATTATCCAAGTATTATTATATATATGTCTAAAGTGTATTGTGGAATAAAACAAATCCCCCGTGGTAAACGCCTTGGAACAGAAGCAGAATGTTTTAAGGCTAATGAAGTTAGATATTACGGAATGCAAAAAGTAGTTGAAAACGTAGTTAAGACTGCAGTTGAAAAAAGCAGTTAAAAAAGCAGTCAAACATGCAATCAAAAAAGCAGTTAAGCCTGCAATCGCAAAAGCAGTCAAGCCCGCAGTTAAAAAACCAGTTGGGCCTGCTGTTAAAAAGCAGTAAAACCCAAAGTTAAAAAAGCAGTTAAACATAAAGTTAAAAAAGCAGTTAAACCCAAAGTTAAAAAACTCATCGATCCTACTAGCGGGGAATGTATGATTAAAAACTTATCTTAATTAATCTAACCTTTATTATATATATGTCAAAAGTATATTGTGGAATAAAACAAATTCCTCGTGGTAAACAACTTGGAACAGAAGCAGAATGTTTCAAAGCTAATCAAGTTAGATATTACGGATTACAAAAAGTTAAGATGAGTATCCCAAGACCTTTAAAACAAAAAGATGCAGATCCTGCCTGGAGACCGGCAATGAAAAATCCAGGAAGTCTATCGAAAACAGAAGAACGCATACATACTATTTATTTGATAGGATTAGAAGCAGAAAGAAAGCACATAAATAAAATGCTAAGCAAAACAGAATCTCCCAGCGAGATAACACGTCTGGCAAAGAAGCTGGTTAAAATACAAAATGAGTCTGAAAAAGCACATGCAAATATCAAACTTATAAAAAATAAAAAAGCGATTAAGCCTCCAGCTAAAAAAGCAATTAAGCCTCCAGCCAAGAAGAAGACGAAACCCACAACTTCGAAGAAATAAATTAACATGTGTATGAACACAGTGCGAAAATTAAACTTAACTTAACATATCTTTATTTATCTTATTTTAATCTAACCTTATATTATACATGTCTTTGTTAAAATGGAAAGAATTAGCAGATAAAAAGCGAAAAGCGGGTGAGCTTGTTAAAGAATACGAGAATAAAGTTAGGAGAAAAAGACCAGAAAAAGGAGCTAGTCGTGATTTGTACAAATAAATATTTAAACCTGTAACTAGCGAATTAAAAAGTCAGCCAGAACAGCTAACCGAGCAGTTAGCTTGTCTTCCGAAAATAAGTCAGCATTAGCCGCTCTTCCAGCAGCAATAGGCGAGGAAGTACAAGAACAAGAGACATACCGGGGATTACCTCAGTTATTTGATGAAGAACCTCGTAAACTAACTACTGGTAATCTAGATGCTGGAATCTATAAAGAAGTGATAGATATACATAACTTACCCTTGCCGTCGAGTGTAGTTAAAGATAACTCAGAACTTGGAAGCATACTCGGAAGGGTTAGTGAGATTATTAAAAAAAAATGGTCGCGATAAGAAAACAGTCACTAACTATATTAAAAAGAAAAGGATGCAACCATGAGAAAACTATACACAGGAGTTCATAAAAATTTGGAAGACGAGTCAGAAGCTTTAAAATATTTTGGATATTACTTCTGTCAAAGATATTACGAACACTTTGGCAGAAACTTTTTCTAAAAATTCTTCTTCTGAAAATTGTCAACCAAATTTTCTAAAAAATAAGAAACTAAAAGAACATAAGAAGCTGAATTTCAAGTCTAAAAATTTGGAGAAATACAATAAACTGTTCACTCTCAAAGAACTTCGAGAATCCCTTAAAAAGGCTCATGATACATCAGCTGGTCCTGATGATATCCATTATCAATTATTAAAACATTTACCCGAAACCTGTCTCTCTACACTTCTTGATATATTTAATAAGGTTTGGGTGACAGGAAACTTCCCCGATTCTTGGCGGGAAGCAATCGTTATTCCAGTCCCCAAACCTGGAAAGGATCATACGGACCCAATAAATTATCGCCCTATTGCTTTAACGAGTTGTATATGTAAAAACATGGAACGAATGATTAATGAGAGACTCGTTTGGTACCTGGAATCCAACAAGCTGATAACAAAGTATCAAAGTGGATTCCGGCGCCAACGAGGCACAACAGACAATCTCATTCGATTTGAATCATTTATTAGGGAAGCTTTCGTAAAGAAAGAACATCTAGTCGCTGTATTTTTTGACTTGGAGAAAGCTTATGATACTGCATGGAAGTACGGTATTATGAATGATCTTCATGACCTTGGTCTTAGAGGTCGCCTGGCAATTTTTATAGAGAATTTCTTAGAGGACAGACAGTTTCGTGTCCGAATGGGTTCAACCCTCTCTGACATGCATGAGCAGGAGATGGGTGTGCCACAGGGCAGCATACTCTCTGTCACCCTTTTTAGTATAAAAATTAACAGTATTAGGCCTTGAGCCAGGACCCAAAATTGTCGATATTGTTACCAACTCAAGGGACAAATTCTACCATCACTTTTTGAAAAGAGCAGTGTATATAGATTACATTTTTCCATGATAGCAATCTGGAACAGGTAGCTTATATAAAAAAAAATCGAACATTAATAGGTTATCATTGTAGCGCTTTCATATAAGTTTTTGATGTTCATTTTTGAATGTCATGCTTGTGTGAATAATTATTGATGCACTTTTTAAAGATGCGCTTAAGTTTACAATTCATTGAGTTACATAAAGCGTAAATAAGTTCTTTTTTAGCATTGAATTCAGTTTAAAACCTCTATTTTGCTTCAAATTAGAAGTCAATTTACCCCACCCACTATTGACACATTTGTATGCATTTAGTTTAGTTAATATTATTTACAATATATGTGTAAACTTGTCAGAATCAGTAATTTACAACCTTTCTACATGATTTAAATAATATATTATAGTATGAATAAGGGATTGTTATGATATATTGATGAAATTAAGTACTAAGCAATGTTCATGGCATTGCACAATGTGTTCAGTAAGCCTGATAAGTTGAAACACATGCCAAACTGGAAGTATAAGCCTTCCTCAAATTAACTGCAACATAAATAGTATTAACATGTTCTGATATATACATATATTGCACAGACGACACATAGTCCAAAGGATTCTAGATAAAGGAAATGTGCGGTTTAATGTGGTTTTTTTTTAACAAAAGTCTTTTTTAGGTGTATGCGTCATGGCATTACTTATTATTTGGATTTGGATTATGTATTACAAATAAATACATGAATTAAACTTTGCATATTGCAACGCAAAATCTTAAAAGTTGTCTATTTTAATACTTTTTAATTACAATTTATGCACATTTTAAGGATTTTTACACCTGAATTACACCACCCATATACAACACAATGAAGAATTCTGCATATGAAATGTAAACATAGTAGTATATGCATTTGCACGAACCATTTTTGTGTTACTGAAAAAAGAAGCGACGAAGATGAATTGATTTGAATTGGGGTTTTAAGGCGCACCAACACAAACATGTTATATGGCGCCAACAGGAATGAACATTTGACCCGGCTCACGATATCTAGATCTAGATAAAAATTTGCAGAATGTACCTAGAACCTTCTTACCTGCAGAACTGCAGAGTTTCTGCAAATTCTCTAGTAAACACTCCATTTTTCGCTGGAACCACGATCACTGCCACCACTGAAGTATCACCTGAAACAATACAGGTTTCATGATGAAAATAATGAACAAAAATGACAAAATTAACATGAATTCGGGAAAATGTTACCCCTATTCCTGGTTATGCAGTGGTCATATTCTTTCCTGGGAACCACACGGCGTCGACGAAGAAATATCTTTAGTACCATGACAACTATCTGTTAGTATTGATGCAGTTGTACTTTTGCGCATGCAAGTGTAAGTGGACTGATTATTACCTAAAAAAGAAGGTGTATTGCCAATGAAGAGAGAGAGGGAGTGTGTGTGTGGGGTGGGGTGGGGGGATATATAGGCATTTAGAAACCTGCCCTACTGATGAATAGACACCTATGTTTCTTTAACATGATGGGAGAAAAAAACAAGCTATACATGGGATCGCCTGGTTTACGTTCCCATCCGACGGACGAAAAAGTGTCTTGCCCAAGAACACACCGACACAATTCACTGGCTCCGGTGAGGCTTGAAACAGGTCCTCTGAATTTAAAGTCCCCCGTGCTATCCAGTGCATCAACAGGCTGTATGAGCTCAAGCAGGATGACTGCATTAAAATAAATACAACTAAAATGTTAATCCGTCATAAAGGTTATATCCAAGAAGCTGGGTTCACAACGGTCTCTCTTATCTAGCAAGTTAGCATCAAGTTCATGTATGTCGAGTTGCAATGTGCCTGCAAGCCTTATATATGCCCAGCTCATTGCTGTTTTGATAATCTTGGCGGTTAAAACCTTGGGATAAAACAGGACAATTAAGAGTACATATTATCTGATTTAAATAATATAACTTAATGTGACAATATCACATACACATAAGATATAAAAAAATAAATAAACGCTTCCAGATAAGAATCGGTACCCAGTGCATCGAGATAGATTACATTTAGTGATCACGGTTAGTTTACTGATGTTTACTCCAAAAGCTATATCCGACATACAGGTGCTACTGCAGTTAAAGAAGCTATCCCGCCAACAACAGCCACATTTTACAACCTATGTACATCGTTTCTAAACCTACTGACCACGAGGTATATACATAACTTACATCGTTTGAGAATCAAAACTCTATAGATACAATATAAAAAGCTTTAACCAGCCAGACAAAAAAAAATGGATGGATAATTCATTTTACAATTATTTAATTACGGATATTACAAAAAAACATGAATAAACATATACTTTTAAGCGACACATATGCATTATTATATGAGATGAACACCTGGATAGAGTTTTGATAAACTGTTTTTGTAGTGTAATTTTGTCGTAATTTGGCGAGTTATTTTAAAATTTGTAGAACAAAAACCTAAAAATCAACAGTTAAACCGTAAAATGCCTTTTTTTTTTCTTTTTTTTTTTGCAATTTGTCGAAAATGAAGTGGTCTTCTTTGTGATTTTTAGTTCGTGGATTTATTCAATAAAATTTTTGAAGTGATTTTATGAAAAGTGTACAACTTCAAGCCATAAACAAGAGACACACTCGCCTTGTCTCAAAGTGCTCTCATGTTTTAAGAAACAACAACAATTTTTTATATAAATCTGTAAAACTGTAACCCCTGTGGTGGCCAAACATGTATTTGACCACATTGTCGCCATTTGAACAAACTAGATAGAGGATCATAAGCTTATGGTAGATGCAAACTAATATTTAGCTTCTGAAGTATCAGAAAAGCTGTTTGAATATGTTTTCCTATTTAATTCAATGTTATAGTATGACCCCCGGGACAGGGCCAAATTTGATTCCAGGCTTGATTCAAGGGACACCATTTAAATTACTTGGTACAAGACAATAATCTTAAGCTACATGTAGCTTATTACACCTCTAGCTCTTGTAGTTTCAGAGAAGATGTTTATAGACGTTCCTACATAACTATGTAAATATGTGACCCCCGGGACCGGGCGAAATTTGGCATAATATCACCATTTGAACACAATAAATTGGTAGAGATCGATACTCTTATGCTACATGCATCGTATTAGACCTTTAGCTCTTGTAGTATCAGATTATTTATTTTTATGGACTTTCCTATATAACTATTTGTAAAATGTTAACCCCAGAACCACCCCATGCCCCGCCCACACCCCATCCACCCCTCAACCCCACATACATATTCATTTTGTCACTTTTTGTTCATGCTCATTAAAGGTCTTCATCATGACCCCTGCATTGTTTCAGGTGCCATCTCGCTCACATCACTAAGAGCAGTGGCAGAAAAACTATAAACGTGGCTCCAGCGTAAAAGGAGTGTCTACAATAGAATTTGCAGCAACTCTGCAGTTCAGGGTGAAAAGGTCCTAGGCCCATTCTCCATATTTTATCTCGATGTACATGGAGGATGAGCCTGGCATGTTCATGCCTGTTAGGCGCCATATAACCTTTCATGTGTTGGTGCGCCTTAAAACCCAATTCAGTTCAATTCAATAAACCCAGAACCGGGCCATAGTTGGACACAGAGTCACGATTTGAACAAAAGTGGTAGAGAACCATAAGCTTGTACAATATGCAAAATAGTAGACATCTGGCTCTTGTTTTTTTTAAAGAAGAGATTTTAAAGATGTTTCTATATGACTCTATGTAAATATATGACCCCTGGGGCGGAGCCAGATATGACCCCAGGGTCAACATTTTAACATACTTGCTAGTGGACCATAAGCTTATGCTTCATGCATAATATGGGTCCTCTAGCTCTTACAGTTTTAGAAAAAAATATTTATTTTTAAAGATTTCCTATATAACTGTGTGAAAAAATGTTACCCCCGGGGCTGGGCCATATTTGACCCTGGGGTCACCATTTTATAAATACTTGGTAGAGGACCCTAAATGTATAATACGTGCAAAATATTAAACCTGTAGCTCTTCTAGTTTCAGCGAAATCGATTTTTTAAAAATACAAGAGTTTTGCTTAAAAGGGGGAGATAACTCTAATAACAGGAATCAGCTACCCTGTTCACACTGCTATCATGGATTTTTCGTTTCTCTACAAGGTACTTAATAACATGGTACTAGTAAGAATTTGTCCCTTGAGATGGTAACAAAAAAGTGTATGGCTCACGGTCTATATAGTTAAATGCATCAATCCTGGTGTGGATTGCTCTCTATATGTTGACGACTTTGTTATATGTTATCATGCAAAAAACATGAACACTATTGAGAGACAACTTCAACAATGTCTCAATAAACTTCAGACCTGGTCTGATGAAAATGGTTTTAAATTTTCTAAATCTAAAACTAATTGTATGCACTTTTGTCAATTACGTAAACATAATGAAGACCTCATCTAACACTGGATGGGTCACCAATACCAGTAGTAGATGAGGCAAAATTCCTTGGTCTTATTTTCGACCGTAAATTAACGTTTATACCACACCTTAAATACTTGAAGGCCAAGTGCGTTAAAGCTATTAATTTACTTAAAGTTGTTGCAAACACTAATTGGGGAGCAGATCGTTAAGTCCTTTTACAATTTTATAGATCTCTTATCAGATCCAAGCTGGATTACGGCTCAATAGTATATGGATCGACTCGCAAGTCATACTTGCAGATGCTCGATCCTATACATAATCAAGGATTACGACTCGCCTTAGGTGCCTTTCGTACATCACCAGCCGAAAGTCTATATGTTGAAGCTAATGAACCATCACTGTCTCATAGACGGGACAAGTTAGCCCTTCAATATGCCATTAAATTAAAATCTAACCCTTCAAACCCAACTTTCAATAATGTCTTTAATCCTAGTTGTGAACCTCTTTTTTATCGAAAACCGAAGGCCATCCGACCATTTGGTCTTCGTATTAAACCAAAATTAAGAGACACTGAAATCGACCTAAATTTGATTGCCAGGTACGGAGTGCCACAAATTCCACCGTGGACTTTGGAAACACCAACAATTATTTTCGACCTTTGTAATAGTAACAAATCCAGTACAGACCCTACTGTCTTGCAAAGCAAATTTAATGAAATTAAATCGAAATACAGCAACTTTCAACATATATACACAGATGGTTCTAAAGATGGAGATAAGGTAGCTGCAGCAGCTGTTGTTCACAAACACAGCATAAAGAACCGCCTGCCTGACAAGGCCTCTATCTTTTCAGCTGAACTTAAGGCAATTGAACTTGCCTTAAATTATATTCAGGAATCTGATGATGACCATTTTGTAATCTTTTCTGATTCCCTTTCATCTCTTCAAGCACTGGGTAATATGAAACATGATAACCCAGTTGTGCTTCAACTGTTAGAAAAGTACAATTCTCTTATAATTGATAATGTTATTATTTTCTGCTGGCTTCCAAGCCATGTAGGAATACGTGGTAATGATAGAGCTGATAGTGCTGCTAAGGCAGCATTATATCTACATATATCTAATACCAAATTACCTTATACTGATTTTAAAAGTTGTATTAACACATATATTCGTAACTCTTGGCAAACCGCTTGGGATTTGTCAGTTTACAATAAACTCCATTCAATTAAACCGCTACTCGGAGAATGGCGCTCTTCTAGTAGACCCATTCGTCGAGAGGAAGTTGTCCTAGCCCGGTGCAGAATAGGGCATACACATTATACTCATTCATATTTATTACAAGGTGAGCAATTACCAGAATGTATACCCTGCTTTGCACCGTTAACGGTCAAACACATATTGCTGGAATGTGTAGACTTTGATCCTATGCGTCAAAGGTACTACAATGTTAATACTATGACCGAGTTATTTAATACTATAGATTTTAGTCTAGTTTTAGATTTCCTTAAGGAAGTCAGACTATATAAATCATTATAATATGTTCTTGTATATAAATACTTTTTTATATACCCGTTTTCGGGCATTTGTTGATTTACATATATAGTTTGTATTACTACCATATCATCCCTTATTTTTTAATAGTTTTATCTTGATATTTTTACTTTAATTTTTAACTAATTCTTCATTTCTTCATCTTTCGTCAGTTTTTGCGCACAATATGACCTATTTATGTGTCGACGTGCCGTAAAACACCATTCATTCATTCATTAAAATATTTTAGAGAAAGAACTGATGCAATGCTTCTGCATAGTGAAGTCTTTTCAGGGGAAGGGATGCAACAAAATAAAAATTCCTACAAAGTCGACAAAGATGGCTACTATGGAATGTTACAAAATTGATTTATCTGAGCTTGTTGGTCATCACAAACGTATTGCCAAACAAGGAGAAGCAATCGTGCTAGATCTAAAAGTAGACGATGATTTTATAGACTTGATAACAAAGCGTTACAATAATAAACAAGAAAAGTCATAGTATACAATATATACTATGACGACGAGCGGCAATAAGAATGAAAATTGTAGAATATATTTGTTTTAATTCATTGCATTGGAATTAGAGCATCATGTGTGGTTTGTTTGTGTAAAATTAATAGCGAGTTCTATTTGGTGTAGCAATGGCATGAAACAAAATGGAAAAGCAAAATAAAGATAAAAAGTGTTTTATTTGAAACTAAACGTCCAATTTAAGTGCTTTGCTATAACCAAGGAAGTGCTATATTTGCTATTTTTATATAAAGCAAAGACTGGAGGAGCTGGACAAAAAGGACCTTCATTAAAACCGACAATTCGCTATAGGTGATTTCGGCTATAAATATGTATTCCGGCTATATGTATTCTTTTGACTATAAATAATATTTTTAAAGCACAATTATATAAAAACACACTCTGAATATGTATGAATAATTACAATTTACATGCGGTAATAATATGATGAATGACTATCAAATGTACATATTTTTAAGTTCATGCTGTACAAAAACAACATTACTGATGTGGGAAAAAATATTTGTATGTACAACTCAGTGTGTCAGGTCCCTGCCAAGACTTGAACTTGAATCTCTTTTCTCGAAAGAAAAGCGTGTTTCCTTACACTACAGAGATCGCCCAGACATCACAAAAAGAGTGTACAAAACTAAGCGAAATTAATAATGATGTAGATCAAAAGAATGTCAAACTAAAACTAGAAATTGTTATTGTCCATGGGACAAAAACGTATGGCTCCCCCACTCGCCCGAACAGACATAATTGACGACTCTAGGTCCACCGTTCTCATTGATCTGAGATCGTTTTGATATTCAATATCCCTGTGACTGTATCTACTATCTGTATCAGTGACATTTACTGGTCAACCATCCTTCAGAGTTTGAGGACCCTAGGTCCAACCATTCTCTAGTTATTGATTGGACATTGTTTTGTTATTGATCGGGGA
Source organism: Cyrtodaria siliqua (assembly GCA_037043455.1). Lineage (NCBI taxonomy): Eukaryota > Metazoa > Mollusca > Bivalvia > Adapedonta > Hiatellidae > Cyrtodaria > Cyrtodaria siliqua. The sequence continues at coordinate 72,750 of JAWPHD010007119.1, forward strand.
TCTTTTGATATCAATAGGGGTCATGTTCTGGTCATGACCAACCATCCTTCCAAGTTTGAGGACCCTAGTTCCAACCATTCTCTAGTTATTGATTGGACATCGTTGACCTTTGACCTAGTGACCCCAAAATCAATAGGGGTCATATGCTGGTCATGACCAACCATCCTTACAAGTTTGAGAACCCTAGGTCCAACCATTCTCTAGTTATTGATCAGACATCGTTTAATAATCAATGTCACCCCGACCTTGACCTTTGACCTAGTGAACATCGATTTTATAGTCAATGTCACCACGATCTTGACCTTTACCTAGTGACCCCAAAATCAATAGATCTAACCATTGTGTAGTTATTGATCGGATATCGTTTTGATAGTCTGTCACCGTGACCTTGACCTTTGACCTAGTGACCCCAAAATCAACACGGGTCATCTACTGGTCATGACCAACCATCCCTCCAAGTTTGAGGACCCTAGGTCCAACTATTGTGTAGTTATTGATCGGATATCATTAAGATAGCCAATGTCATCGCGACCTTGACCTTTGACCTAGTGACCCCAAAATCAATAGGGGTTATATACTGGTCATGACCAACCATCCTTCCAAGTTTGAAGACCCTAGGTCCAACCATTCTCTAGTTATTGATCGGAATCGTTTTGATAGTCAATGTCACCGCGACCTTGACCTTTGACCTAGTGACCCCAAAATCAATAGGGGTCATCTAATGGTCATGATCAACCATCCTTCTAAGTTTGAGGACCCTAGGTGCAACCATTCTCTAGTTATTGATCGGACATCGTTTGTGACACAGTCAGCACAAAATCAATATGGCTCCCCTCCACACTTTGTGTGGGGGAGCCATAAGTATCACAGGTTATTAATACCCTTGCAAACGCATACCCCTTGACTTCATGTATATGCGCAGTTCCACTTCATACTGATGCTTCTCACAATGTTTGGGGTATGACAGAGGTCACAGTGACCTTATTTTGGTATGCGACACACCGCTATCCCAAGATGTATCAACATACCAAGTTTGGTATTTCTAAGTGTTATTGTATTGAAAATATGGTCCGGACAAGCATTTTCTATGACAGAGGTAACAGGTCAAGGTCACAATTACCTTATTCTGGTACGCGACACAGCGCTATCCCAAGATGTATCTAAATACCAAGTTTGCTATCTCTAAGACTTAGTGTTATAGTATTGAAAATATGTTCTGGACAAGCATTTTCTATGACAAAGGTCACAGGTCAAGGTCACAGTGGCCTTATTTTGGTATGCGACACACAGCTATCCCAAGATGTATCCACATACCAAGTTTGGTATCTCTAAGTGTTATAGTATTGAAAATACGGTGCAGACAAGAGGTGAAAGAGTCTGTGGATGCTCTACTGGCTAAATGTGCAGGGGACCGTAACACATTTTCAACATTCATTCAACCGGCACATGGCAATGATATAGGTCACTATTTGTTGAATGCCAGCCACAGTAGCAGGAGAACTAGTCTGTACAAAGTTAGTGTATTACAGGGTTCCCACAGTTTTTTGAGAACAAAACTATCCCAAGAGAGTTTTTTTCAGGTTTTCCCACTGCTTTCAAGGACAATTTATACCAGTGTTTGTCCGACACCGTTGTTGCAAAAACGTTAAATTGTTCACAGTACTAATATGTGACACCACACAAGATGTTAGTTTATTTTTTTTGACAAGTATTGACTTTAACCCGCTGTTTTTTAGGCTGTTCTCCCTCCTATGAAGGAAATTTAGTGTTGACATTTAACTTGTTCTCAGACGACATGCTTTATCGATTCAAATTATTAGACGCTTGCATATACGACGGAGCATTTTGAGTTTTATTTGAAAATACTCGGCTAAAATTGTAACATATTTTATGAGACAACCGGTGAGGTAACGAATTTGTACGACAGCGATCGAAAACAAAAGTACAATTTGGGGTTCACATTTCATTGATCAGAGCATTAACACATCTTTACGATTGTTCACGAATACCAATGGTTAATTTTTATGGGCTTACTAGGCCATTCGCCAAATCGCCATAGGTGAAAAGTAACCTGAACTGGCGAATGAAAACCGTAAGAAATACACACCAAATTCGCCAGACATCGGCGGTCTGGCGAATCCAAATTTCCGACCGATTTTGTCTAAAAGATCTCGGAAAATCCCGAATTCTAATTTACAAAGTCTTTCACTGTTTATAGGCCACTATCCCGCTGAGTGTTTTAGCTAATTAGTGACAATCAATTTAGATCGATAAACTAATTATGTCAGCGTTTATTGAAAACCACTGTCAAATTGTCGGTGCGATAAGACTCCGCCCACTGTTACGCCTCTTGCTGTCAATCAACTGGTTTGTGTCCCCGCGCTCAACATTATCTGTCATATAAAGTTGTGACATTATTCACAGATTTAACTGCGTGATCGAGCCAGGTAAAACATCAAATAATGTGGCGCCCTCTAGCGGCCAAAATGGCTGATCAAAACAGAAAAATTGAAAATGTTTGCTAACGAATTAGCCAGAGATACTCAGCCTGTCTGTGTTTTTGAACTTTACGATCACTGATAAGTGTTAAAGGAACACATGGCAATCTTGAGTTTTCAAAAACTAGCAGCATCCAGTTAGTTTTTCTACATAAATTGCATTTGTTCAATCATTAATGTTAATTATAAGAATTGTATTAAGCCATTTTTTTTTCTATTATTTTTTTTTTTTATATTATTGCACCAGTAATATATTAAAACTTATAGTATAATAAGACGAAATAGGAATACTTAAAATTTTATTTATTCAAATGTAACCAGGGTTAAAGTAAAAATGATACTGGATATATAAATTGTGACACCCATTTCACATACTGCAAGATTGCCATGTGTCCCTTTAAGTGCCTACTAATTAGTTGTACACACGGTAGCGTAAACTGGAACAATGGCAAGTGTGAACCGGTGTTTAATCGGCTGTTTCTGAATTGGGTTCATTTTATGGTTGATTGTTCAATCAACATGAAACAATACAGAAGGTGCGATTACTCAAAATATTGGTGTATGTAGCATTTCTGAATTTGCAGCGCGATCTTTCTAGATTCTTTGGAACTCGTGTTAGTTGAACTTGTATATGCCTCAGTTTAGCCTTACATTTTTTAAATATATTGCAATTTATTTTATTTCTCTGCATGTTAGCATACTGAAATGCATTTAATGAAAATACTAAATGGTGACAAGAGTCTGCATTTTTGTATTTTCTTATGATATATGCATGAATTCATTCTGTCCTTTTTTAAATTTGTCTTTACAATTTTTAAAAATTAAAATTACAATAAATTAAATACAATTTTTAAAAAAGTTCTGAACTTTTTCCCGGTATGGGAAGCATGATATTATGTCCTTTAATGGGGCATAACACCGCCAAAAGTCATTGAACTGGAACACATCAATGACATGCACAACTACACATGGCACTAATCATCCCTGCCATTGTATCAAGGAACAGAAATGTGACAAAGTTTGTGTATTAAAACTTTAAAGAACTCAATTTCATTAACCAGTACACAATAATGACAGTGCAACTAGGCTTGGTATAGTTCTATGACATAAAACGTCACACAACAGAGCTACAGATAAGCAAGGTATTTGCGTAAATTCCCAGTTAAAACTCGCTAAATTAGGCTAAATACACAATTAAATTTCTTTATTGGTGCGTACCAATTATGTTTAACAAATTAATTACGCAAAATAACCGTTTTTGTCAGCATATCATATTTTATCCATTGCCGTGAAGATGGCCAATATCAAACAGAATGCATCGCCGTTTCCAGTCAATTCTCAAATAAGCGAGCCATTGAAATTGGCTAAATGTGACTGGTTATCAAGTTTATTTTTTTCACTCGAAAGTAAATCCTTCAGGAACAAAAATGTTGTATTCAGTCTATTTTTAATTATTCGGCATTACCGAAGCAATCAACTTTATCTGTACGTCAACATGGCTAAAAGAGGCCCAGGTGTTTGAACTCAGTGCAAGAATATTCATTATCGCTAAATATTAATAACTAACTCAGAACACAATAATAACTAACGTTGCGACGTTGAGTCGTGACGTCAATAAAGTGTTGCTGACGTCAACATCATCCGCCGACAACGTTAAATTAAGCGAATATTTGTTTGCAAAAACGTAATTTAAAATGTAATAAATAGATTATTTAACTGCTGAGATCGACTATGGGTAATCCTTTACTTGATGGTAGACGTGCTTTGTTTTTTTTACTTACTCGCATGCGCTCGTTCGTGAAAAAAACTACACGCCTACCTCTTGTGAAGGATTTCCCTATAATCGATCCCAGCAGTTAAATAATCTCTATATAATTCATATAGGGCCCTGGTTTTGTATCACTGCTTAACACAGAAGTTCAGAGAGATATTGCACAGGGTAAAGTTCTCCCTGTACACTGGGCAGACTACTTTACATCCCTCCGAAGGATGACCTATATTCACAGTACCATACCCAAGTAAGATACTGAGGGAGTTTGTTTGAAAAATCTGGGATGTGACCCCACTGGAAATCATACACGTGATTTCTGGGACTCGAGTCAAGTATGCTTAACACTTGGCGACCGCAGGGTTAAGTTTCCAAAATTATATGGCAACAAAAGAACACAAGATAAATATGTCTGGAAGTCTCCTGAAACATGAGTCATGCACAAAAATTTCCTAGACACAATCGGTATACACAGGGTCTGAATGACACTGACTACCACAACAGCCATGGGTGACCTGGGTGACCGTTCTCACGTCTCCGTCTAGGTATTCTTCTTTTAGTTTAGATACTACAGATTACCAAATATGCAAACGACGACTAGAATCGTCAGGGGATGTTTATGCTCACACAACCTTCCAATTGTTCACTCGAGTTTTTAAACATGCAGAATGAATAACAAATACGTAGTCTAGATCATCTGCGACGCTTGCTTGTTTACAAAATTATCAGGCGTCGAACATGATCAAGACTAATTTCATGTAGATCAATCCGTGACAACACAAACTATTCATAAACTGAAAATGTGTGCTAACTTTATTGACACGTATGACAGTGGAGAGTGTAAACTTGCACATATTCTACTTACGATAAATTGTTTCGTCCTAACTGCAGCACTCTTGCTGCACAAAAGAAAACAAAATGGAGGAATGGCCGGATCAAAACGGAAATGGATTGCTATGACGTCAGGCTGTTCCAGTAACACATTACTTTCATGAAACGCCTCCCGAGTATTGGCGATCTGGACAGTGAGGTCTTAATCAACTTTATACTCACTATAAAAACCATATACATCTATATAAATCTTCCTTGGAATTTTATTAGAACAAAATGTATTTCACATCGATTCAAAAACATATACAGAAAATGGAATTCGCAATTAACCATCTCCATACACGAGGGGTACAGCAAATTCACGCTTCACTGTGCACTATATGCAGTATATAGAATCTCGAAATAGGTCAAACTCCATCACAGTATCGACATTTTTTCAGTGGTGAAATATCTCCAGTAGTATAAATTAAACATGACTAGTAAACACTATTGTAAGCTTCGCACTACTGTAAGCTTCGCACTATTGTAAGCTTCGCACGAATCGTATATCACATACTGCGATAAGCTCCCAGATCCCTTACAAATTCATATTTTATAACATATTGCAAATATTGTGGTAAACATGGTGAAACGCAGTTGTAAACGGAAAAAAAAAAATATGCCGAGCGCAGCGAGGTGTATCACAACAATTTAACAAGATGTGTGTATCTCACAAAGGCTAAAAAAACTCTGATAATGATATGACCACTCAAAATTAAATTATTAAAACATGTCTGTCGAAATTAAAAAACGTTGACTTGAAATGAAACACCAGGCCTAGATATAGCACATATTTAAATAAAAAGTGACAACATAATATACAGTATAATTCATCCAATTTCATTAAGCCAATAAAAAATATTGTGAAATTTATCCACTCGGATTTCCCACTTCGCTGTACTCTCCTTCTCCCCTAGCTTGACCCTTGAAATATTAATAATATTTTCAGAATTGTCCAACATCTTTCCAGCAGCTGTGATGCAATTTCTTGTTTTTATTGTATCAGAGATGGCTTCAACAGGCAACCCAGTGGCAATTGTTCAGGGCGTCCAATATAATAAATGACATTGATCATGTGTTTTAACAAAAGCGCATAATGTATGTATTTTTAAAAGTCATGTATAGTAAAATCTGAAAACAATCATAGACAAATTTATATAAATTCATAAACAATACTTTAAGAAATGTCACAATATGACATTATGAAAAGCAAACAAATAAAGCAGGAACAACAGAAAATATCAAGTACGCACATGATCGCAAGAAAGAAAACACTTCAGCTGTTATTTTAACCTAGTTATTATAAGGAAAACAAGTAAAAAATAAGTGATATAAATAAAATGCATGAATACATGCACGTACAACTCAACAATTTTATATTTACGATTAGCATGCACACACTATGCACTCCTGTGGTTTTCAACTGCTCAGCTTACAAAAATGCATTCGTCGCACATGTTTCTATTTCTATACAAGAAAACACATTTGATAACATTTCTATTAAATTCAATATCTTAACTAGCAACATAAACGGTGTCGCTATTAAAACAATAATATTAATGACGTGTGCGTGCGTGCGTGCGTGCGTGCGTGCGTGCGTGTTAGTCATTATTGATTTTTTTAAAATATTTTTTCAATGTAGGTCGATGTTTTACAAATAATCGAGGATAAACATTTAATTATAACTCATCCTTTCTTATCCAATTACCTAACTTTATAAAGGCGTATCCATTGGTGTGCAACAGCACTTGTAGTGAAGTTAAAGTGCTTGAAAACACTTGACTGTTGCAAGCAGTTTAATTTCGTCCCTCCCATATTGAGGAAGATAGAACAGAAAAGGACACAACTAGAACCATACAAAATACTCCATAAACACTACATAAGACCAAGTAGTAATAAAGTGACATACACCTCATTATACCATATGCATATAATATGTAATTTAGTACCAAACACTGTATTTATTTAAAACCTCATCACAAAGTGACTCATAACATAAACCAGTCGGGTTGAGTTGAGTTGGCTTTTATGGCATACCAAAACAAAACGGTATAAGTGGCCAACAGGAATGAACATTCCAGGCCCACCCTCCAATCTACTTCGATATAATAAAAAAAAGTTGCCTAGAACATTTTCACCAGCAGAACTGCAGAGATGCTACGCATTAAGTTCGATGGAACCACGATCATTGTTTTCTGCCACCACTCAAGCAATACTGATCAATACAGGGATGGTGACAGTCAATATCATTAAAATCATACCCTTTATTGACATATCTCGCGCTTACTCGTATTCCGTATTTGGAAACTTAAACCCGCCCACAGCTAACACAAATCGACAACGTTAACAGGAAAGCGTCAGGTGTGTGAGTAGGGCGGGGTTAAGTTTCCAAACAGGGAACGATATGTCACACGACAATAAGATGATTTGGAACGTAAACAATGACCTTTAATGTCTTTGGTATGTAGTTGTGGTATTTAAAGTTTGTTGTATTAAAATATGGTGGTTGTTTACGCAGGCATTGCAACATGCCTTCTGAAATCTCGCCGGAAGAGTGCATACGGGGGTCGGTTCGGGGTCCTGAAGGAAACTAAATAGAGGTAGGTACATACCATCATAAGAGCCATGATTCTCACGTCTACTACCGACTGAGCTAAGCGGGCCAGACGTACTAAGGCATACTATTTAGAGGACCTAATGTGACAATAATCTCAGTAGAATATATATTTTTCAGATACTGTTAATATACATTACATACAACAGCTTTGCTTTAAGCAGTAGACAGCAAATGTCACATGCTAAGCAAAATACCCGCGATTTTTAAAGAAAGTCGCAACACTCATCAAGAGCCAAGCACTTAACATGCGTATGTACATTTCCTCTTTCATTATATCAATAACAAGGCAAATAGTTTTATATGTAGAAAAAAAGATAAAAACAACAGCATGTATTATCCACTTGTGGATGACTGATCAAGATCAATGCATGACTGACCTTGAGCACAATGTTCAAGAGTCTTTTGTCTTACGAAAGACACTTGAGATATAAGTTGCAACATGCTTGATTATCATAGGCCGTAAGGGCATGTCAAACTAATTAGGAATAATTACATTCATTTCCTTAAACATGCAATCCCTGGTAGAGATACTGTAGAATAAATAAGGAAATAAAGCAACAATATTGACAATTAAACTTTAATTTAGTTGGCTTAATCTACACATTAACAAAATAATGATTTCAGTCACCATGGTCAGTGGTCGGTTGTCTGTAGTACATAAGCAACGATGATCTTTGGACATATTTGAAGCAAATATGACATGTTTAAACATCATAGTTTAACTAAACCTGATATGCGTAGTATGGCACCGCTTACGCTATCCCGCCAACAACAGCCACATTTTTACAACATATGGACACCGTTAATAAACCTACTGACAAAAAGGTATATATATAACTTAATTATTTTGAGAATCCAAACTTTATAAACACAATATAAACGGCTTTAACCAGCCAGACCAAACCCCAAATCTGGAGTGTCGAATTATGAGTTACCAACTAATAATTAATTTTACACTTATTCAATCACGGGTATTTTCAGAATTCGAAAATAAACCTATACATTTCAACGACAAGTATACATTATTTTATGGCCGGAACACCTGGATAGAGCTTTTGATAAACGGTTGTGTAGTGCAATGTTGTCATTATTTGGCGGTTTAGTTTCTTTAATTATAATATACTGAAAGGAAAAAGAAACGCAGGGTGCGTATTTCCGCTATATATTGTATGTTTAATATGCTACTGCTAATCGAATGGTACAGGGCGACATTAGGGCGACATTAGGCCTGTCCTTTTAGAAAGAAGGTTTTAACAGCACTGAACACACCAATAGTTACCCCTTTAAAGTTTCATTATCGTCAGAATGCGCACTTGGCTCAAGCAGGTGAGCAAACTTAGGCTTTAAATGTTGCAATCCACTTAACATTAAATACAGTACTTTTTCAAAGAGGAACTTCGGCATTTATGAATTTCTTGTTACAACGTGTACTGTGATTAAAACGTCTACAACATCACAGTTGTGTCCTTTTTCTAACTAACTGCACTTTTTTTTTTTACAAAACATCTTGGGATTTCCTTGGAATATATATGAAATTAAGTGTGCAGTATATGCAATATATAGCGGAAATACGCATCCTGCGTTTCTTTTTCCTTTCAGTATAGATTGCAAAAAAAAATATCAAAAGAAAAATCAAAAGTCGAACAGTGAATGTAGCATTTACAGAACGCAGTCAAACAAAAACAAACAATAATTCCGTGACTAAATAATAATCTGAAAGCAAAGTACACTACACCACAAACATAACGTGTTGGGGTTAACTCATGTTGTTCTTCTCGAAAATTTCAAAAATACATTTCAGAGATGAATTGAGAACAATAAGTCCTGTTCTGTTCGGAATAAGAGGCTTCTTAGATAAATGTCACAACGCCATAAGAACAGATTGAGTAAAACTAGATTTGAAAATGTGTCTTGTCGGTTGTCATCCATACCAATTTCTAATACATATACTCCTCAAAATAAGTTAAGGACCATGTTTTGATTTGAATCATTTTTTTAAAGTGCTGTTATTAAACGATTTGCTGTCTTTTATGCAGTTGTATTCTTTAACAATGTTTAAGTGACACGATTGTATTAACTTTTGCAATGGGTATGACATCTATGGGTATGACATCCAGAATATTAAAGATTAAGTCACTCACATTGTTATTGTTTGTGGTCCTTAAATTATTTTGAGGAGTATAGTATAATGCAGAGTTTTACCTATCATACTGTGCACATGTTAGAAATACATTTTTTTTTTATAGAGTTTATGCATGGATCATGCATAAATCTACTGAAGGCCGATACACTTTTGTTAAATTTTTGCGGGTTTTGGCAGTGTTTACTTATGCGTTAACTCCATAAAATATAAATAAATAAATTTATCCTTAAAAATTCAACTTTTCTATTACGTTGAAAACCCGATTTAAAATGAGATTTTTAAAGTGAGGATACTAAATGCGTGTTTGTATGCCTCTTACGCAGGGATCAAAATGGGATTCGAGGTAGTACTGGTTTTTACGGACCAGTGGACCTTAAGGGGTACTGGTCCGTGTCAATCAGTATTGGTCCGTATAATAAATATCCATAAAATCAGAACAAAAATCATTCTAACATATATAAAGCCATTTTATTATACAATTCACCATTCGTGTATATTATCTACTTGACTAGAAAACAGTCTAGGAAGTGACCGACGAAAATGTGTGACATTCAGAAACACGTGTCGCGTTACTTTGTCACTCGCGACCACTGGTGTAAATCGACTATTTTCTCTGATAAAACATACTAAAACACGCAGAGGTAACCTCAGTAAGGTTCAAAATCGTCCTACATTGTCTTTTATTTGCATTTAGACACGAGAAAGTAAAAATCTCATACATGCTAAGCCTTTGACCGCACACATACCTATGAAAACAAATGGGCGCCGCCATTTTGATTTGCCGTCATTTATAAGATGCGTAGCGATTGGTTCACAGCCAGCGTTTCCTGCCAATCACAAGTGATCACTTCCTAGACTGTTTTCTAGTCAAGTACGAGAGCCGTGTCTCCCAAATTTATTATTTTCTGTCACCTTTTAAACATCTCAGTGAACGAAATGGATTTTCAGACGCTTTTGTCCTTTTGTTGTATGTATGCAAGGTGTGTATTTGACGATATTGGGTAGACTACAGCATATTACAGCACTCGCAAATACGGACTAGTGCACCTGTTTGTGTACTCGCCCGTACCTCGTCCATCTCGCATTTGCGAGCGGGCGAGCACCCATTTCGTTCCCTGTTACGTCAATTGCACCACATGTAAGGTCATATATCATGTTGTTTCCCTCTTCACCCTTTTGCAAATGATATCAATACGCACTCAGACAAAAGCAGTCACATTACAGTGAACATGGTCGTATAGTGTTTCATTACCCTCACCTAAAAGAAAACAGTTCCCATCTTCATCTCTTTAAATAAAGTTCCACTGAAGAAAAACTTGTGTACGGAACACAGATGCGTCGGGCAACAATGAGGGAAAGCTGTGGGATTACTTGGTAATTTTTGATGTGGAATCAATATGCATTTCTAAACTTCATTGGTAGGCATCCTGAATGGTTAACACAAAGAAACGGCTGAAGACTGTGTGAGAAGATTCGCACACAACTAGTACTACCAGGTTTTACAAAACCACAGCCTTAGCTCCACCGATACAAGGTCTACTTTATCCCATAATCGATATGCACATATTGACATGACAGTCATGGATCGTGAAAGTTAAAATATATGTATCTCCATTGCTTACCACTTGCAAGTGAGAGATGATGTAGGGAAAGTCATAATGCCAAAATAAAACATCACAGGTTACTCCAGTGTAAAATACTAACCTTGGAGGTCTTCACTCACTGCTGTTTTTTTTTCAAAATCTGTAGCAGGACTCACACCAATGCAGGGTACGTGTACACTGAAAATACAATCCAAAACATCATGTGAAAAAGGGCACAGGGAATAAAGTTTGCTAAACCTTGGAAGGAAAACACATGGTAACAGTATCTGTTTTGTAAAATGTACCATTAATTCGAAGACTTGTGAAGATTGAAAAGCGCACGGTCTATTAAGCATGAACCACACAATGTCAAATTAGGGTATATTTCAATAACAACCACAAAGGAAAATGAGCCAGACAAAGCGGCTTCACATCTTGTGTGCCTCCACCATGGGCAATTGTTGGTGTTAATACATGAATGGCCATATAAGCCTCTACCATAGACAAATGAAGGTATTAATATATGAATGGCAATATAGGCAGGGTTTGAAATTTAATTTTACACATTCAGGGTTCCGGAAATACGGTTGCCCGACGCCCCGGGCAAGTGGATTTTGGGTGCGGGCAAGTGACCTTCGCAAATCTGGTTGCCCGCCACTTGCCCGACGGACATTTTCATTTCAGAACAAATCAAGTGGTAAACTAGCCGTATCAGAATTTCTTTCTGATAACTGAATAAAACTGGCCGCTGTTTTTCGCCACTAGCGAGTGTTAATAAGATCAAACAACTTTCGGTACATTCAACAATCTCGCCCCAGGCGGCTTAATTTGTGGCATTATTTCAATAAACAACTAATTAACCCACACGCGCAGTTCACACCATTTGACAACAACTTATCCTGACACGACCGTCAGACGTGTGTCCATTGGCCAATGAAATCGCGGCAATTATGTCCGTGACCTTCCAACCATAAACATAGCTACTTTCAGAAATAGTTTACAAATAATCTGGACCTTCCACCAATCAAATCAGAAAACTCTTTCTTAATTTGAAATTTATTGTGTCAAAATAATGACTGACAGGCCCACGTGACGTTATGTTTTTGTTTAGATAATTTTGCCGAAGATTTTTTCATAACGAAAATACACATTTCTTTTACTCAAAGCACTCGTTTATCAATGCGCTTTTATGAGGTATTTGGTGTATTTCATTGATATAGTCTGTAATTAAACGTATATGGAAGTGCATACCACACAAATAAGTTGCATAACTTAGCGATATGCGCATGTCATGGGTTTTCGCGATTTCAGAAAAATCACGAAACCTTTTTCTCAAGTTCTGAACTTTCGCTTTTGATAAATAAGGTTACTGCTACTACTTCTCAAACAATTCCTAGGGAACCCTAATAAGGGAACCCCTATTCACGCCTCTTGCTTTCATCTAATTCCCTTTAGTTAAAATACAAAGCCGTAGGAACGTGATTGCAGAAATTGGGGGCCAAGTTAATATTTTTAATAACGTTTTTGTCTTGTTTCTTTGCTTGTCGCACCTTTAAATGAATACAATAGCTTCTTTTTTTTCTGTCAACTGGTTAATTGTACACACTGTGACATTAAAAGTTCCATACACTAGCTGCCAATTTTTTTTTTGGATGGTCATCAAACATGATGTGGGGTTGTGTTTGTGGGGATTCGGGTGGGGTGGGAGTGCGGAATAAAATGACTTTGTATACTGTTTCATCATTTTATGATTTAAGTAACACAAAGATGTTATAGACACAAAAGAAGAAAATGCAAGCATTTGATTTTTTTATATGAATAAATACAATGTATTAACTGATTCATAAAATACACTCGCCCTTCCTTTTCTAAGTATAATGGTCCAAATTATGCGGCGGTCCGTCACGTTTAACACGAATAATGGTACACCGCCATTTCTTGGGGCAATTAAGTGTTCTTAAATGTGGGGCAAGTGACATTATGGGCAGGGCAAGTGACTTTTGAAAATCCATTTGCCCTGGGCAAGTGGATTTTCAAAATATTTCCAGAACCCTGACATTTTAGTCGTCCCCAGTCACATTTACATGTAAAATTTATACAAAATACAAGATCACTCTTGAAAGTGACATTACATTCAATCACATGCATTCCACCAATGAAAACAATATGGGTTTTCTTTGACATTTACAATATGCTCACCAACGTTTTGACATTTTTTCAGTCATAAGTTTTAAGCATGTAAAATTCATTTCTTTGTTTTAAAGTTCAGTTGCCCATAGCACAGGTCACCTGGGACAATTAACTTGTCCCCAGTAGAATCTACATGGCACAGGACAAGGGGACAAATGTTAATGTCAAGCCTTTATCTAAACACACAAGTGCAACACACATCTGCCACTCAGCAAACTACATACGTAATACTAACCTTACAAAGACCTTCGTTTACCATCACACCATCTCTGCAAAACTTGGTAAAAGCCAAACAACCAGCAACACGCAGCAGAGCGAGGTATCACAACACTGAGAAGGACATCATTCAAACTCTGTGAATGTATTATAAGTATTAAAGACTCACTATACATGTTACACATAAAGTTATTCATTTTATCAATCATGACAAAGTATAAAGGCAAATATCATAACAAACTATAAAGGCAAATCTTTACAACCCGTTATTCATTGCAGCATATTCCAACTGGAGCACGTTCCATTTTATACATACACCGACTACGTCACAACTGATGATAGGCCTTGCATTACCGAGCAAAATATGACTTTTGCCTACATACGCATAACCGCCACTGGATTACTTTATATTTCAGTAAATTTATAAAACATTTTGTAACATATTATTCGTTTGTATAAACACAAAAGCTCGTAGCTTAATAAGTGCAACCTAATGCTTTTATTTACCATCATTTAACCATCTAAACATAACGCTTTCTCTTTCATGGCTTTTGAAGTACTTTTATTTCCAAATAATAAATGGGTATTCTGCTATTTTGCCACAAGCTAATCAAGAGGTGGCGACAAACTATTTAATACATTATATCAGTCAACTTGTGACAAATATTGGCCAATTTATGGATCTGACACGAGTATGTATATAGAAATGAACCTGTCAAAATTAGAAGATAGTGCCCAGTCCTCCCCGACAATATAACACACAGGAGACGGTACTATTGCTTACACCGCCATTGCTTACCGGCATGCCATGCGCAAAAAACACACAGATCACTCTTCAGCGACACCTGTCACACACCATCAAGCATGTGTGGCACGTCATTTTTCAACACATGTAGGGTTACATATCATGGACAATTTTCTGTAGTGGAGGCAGACCACGTACTTTGTCTGGGTACAACATGTACAAGAAATCAGAGAGAATTATCCTTTTACATTTATAGTGGAGTACGTGGCTCAGTGGTAGAGCACCGAACTTCAGATCAAAAAGGTCGTGGGTTCGATCCTCGCCGTGGCCATGTCATTTATCCTTGAGCAAGATAATTAATACACATTCCTTAATACTGGTTCTACCCAGGGAACCTGCACATAATCGTCGAAAGGGGGTGTTGCAGTATCGGTAGATACATAGATACATGTAGGATCCAAGTCATTCTTTGAAAAAGGAGTCGCGCTCGTGGTCACCTTGCATCAAATGGAAGTCACTGAACTTCACTATTGTTTCTCAATGGAAATATTCCATTCTATTCTGATAACAATTGTCCTGTCGCTATGAAGACACTAAAAATACGACACTTTTGTACCACTCTTCAACGCATATACACACAAATTCCAATTAAAACACATTATACTGTTACAGTTTAGCATATTACTTACAATACATGCGTTTAATACGACGATTCACTTCGCTGAATCGCTGAAACAAATAAACGCGCCAAACAGGAAAAAAATGGCGGTAAATGAAAACATCCGAGGGTTTCCCGTTTTTACTTTAGTATAGCTACTAACGGTTACCAAATGCGCAAACATCAACTACACATTTAAGGGGCATGTTTGTGGACACACTACCCTCCGACTTTTCACCCGTATATTTAATCATGGAAATTGATTGACAAACAAGTTATGTCATCAAGCGCAGTAAACTAGGTCACGCTATACAAACACGAAGTTGACAAACAATAACAAACCAGTCATCAGCTGCGTCTGCACACTTTATTGATACGTACAACAGTCGACGGTGTCAACTCTCTCCACATTACAACACATATTCTACTTACGACAAAGTGTATACGCCTAATTGTACAACGTCAAAAGCTCTCTTTGATTTCATGTGTGAAAAAAAGATGGCCGCATCAGCATCAAAATAAATAAATATGAAACAGAGGCTATGACGTCAGGCTATTCCAACAATACATTACTTTCATGAAACGCCTCCCGAATATTGCCGATCTGGACAGTGAGGTCTAAAGCAACTTTATTCTCAATATAAAACACACATATATCTATACAACACTTCCTTGGAATTTTATTAGAACAAAATGTATTTCACATCGACTCAAAACATTATACAGAACGTAGAATTCACAAGTTACTATCTCCATACACGAGGGGTACAGCACATTCACGCTTCACTGTGCACTATATGCAGTATATGGAATCTCGAATTAGGTCAAACTCCATCACAGTACTAGAGCGTTCAATGGTTTCCATACACAGTAATAGTTATCTGAATTTCCATATTCATGAATAATAACGCTCTATGAAAATAACACTACTGATTCGTAGCACGGGGAGACATTTTACAGCCGCCTCTGCCATGATCAACAGATCAAAATCGTTCCAGGTTGTATTACACATGTGTACAATAGGGGTTTTGTGTGTATTTATGTTCATCCAACTTATTGTCAAGTCAGACAAGTACACAACTATACTATAGTTCTTAGTGCCTTACTTTCCACTTTGACAATAATGAACTCAGGTTACCTGCACTTTGTATGGCCGAAAACGAAACATAAATACAATAAAATATTACATGGGTGTTCGATACTGCTATCAAGGGACGTTACGTGATAAAACTACTCTGGTGATGACACCTGGGACTTAATAGTGGGGCAGATTGGTGACATATATTGGTAAAATTGTGCATTTTGTGACAAAAGCACCAAACTTGACACATAGCTAGACAATACTCTCCTAAACATTTTTGGCTATGGACCTACGTCAGATTTTGAAAAATGGCCGTTATTTTCAAAATGGCCGCCAAATATTTCATAAATAATGAATGAAACCCGTAATTAATTGGTGTCATCGACACTTGTTATTGTAAATACTCTAAATTCAGGACATTGATAGACGATAAAATATGCAATATAATTTGGGTCATTCTTTTCTTCAAAATGGTCGCCATTTTCAAAATGGCCGCTAAAAATGCTGATTTTTTTTTTTTGGAAGTGATCAAAATGTTGATGTGTTTTACAAAGGTCTGCTACTTTTATCTCTTGTTCGTGTTTGTTGGGATCCACTTTTCAGTATTTATTGATATATTTATGTGTATGTCTATACTTCAACAAATAAATATTACATACACCCCTATTCTTCAGGGTATACGTCCAGTGACTTGGTGAAGCGATATTAAAGGGACACACAACAATCTTGAATTATTTATCAAGCATCCAAATTATCGCCTAGATTTTAAATCCAATATAATTTTGACTTTAACACTGCATATACTTAACTGCAATTCACAATATTTTAATTGTGCGTGGTTATTCTATACAGGTTTTAATATATTATTGGCGCAATATATTCCCCAATGAGCAATACGTAAACATAACTATTTACATAATTATTACTATAGATTTTAAAACATGCATATGAAGTAGCAAAACTAATGGGACGCCGCAGGTTATACAAAAAAATAAGCTTGCCGAGTCATCAAAACGAGTGGAGAAAAATATCGCAAACAATATTTCTCATCTCCCATTTATCGGCATTAAATTTAATTCAGACCTTAAATACTGAAAGGGTGATCCCTTGGAAGCAACAAAAACAAACAAGAGAGAAAAGGGTAACTCGCCCTTAAAGGGACACATGTCAATCTTTATATTTTAAAAACTCACGGCGTCCCGCTAGTTTTTCTGCATAACTTGCATTTGTTCAATCATTAATATTAATTATAAGAATAGTTTTAAGCAATTTGTTTTTGCATATTATTACTTTTTGATATTATTGCACCAATAATATATTAAAACTTATAGCATAATAAGACGAAATAGTGAATATTTAAAAACTGATTCATTTAAATTTAACCAGGGTAAAAGTAAAACTGATACTGGATATATAAATCGAGACACCCATTTCAAACTCTTCAAGACTGCCATGTGTCCCTTTAAGTCGAACTTGCCCTGACTCGGACAGTTATTGATGGCTGAATATCTTTCTCAACTGGAAACGGTCAATAACTGTTACTATGAAAGCGAGGCAATCCAATGATTTCTTTCATTCAAAACAACAAGAATTACCCCAATCTAATGATTCCTCCAGCTACCTTTATAGTCCGACTCAAGGGCAATTACATGTTTGTCTTTGGGGCATGTCTAAATATTTCTGCCCTAAAGACGAACACTGAAGTCAGGAGCCAATACCCGAACATTTTACACAAGGAGACATCTAAAATATGTGATTTGTGTAAGGACATTTATATACATATATGAAGAAAAACAAGAACAATTTCTTTATTTGAGCTTATGGCAACATCGAAGCAATTTTTATGACCCACTACTGAAGTTGCAAAAAATGTCCGACGCAAGGACGTATTTTTGTGAGTGCGAAAAGTATGACGTAATCTCAGCAAAAACGCTGGTACCGCTTAACAGTTGACATCGAATGAAACATTAAACACTGAGGAAGAAACCAGATGGTATCATGAATATAAATAGACAGAGGTGCCGAGAACCAATAACCTGTTACTCAAAACGAGTGGAGAAAAATATCGCAAACAATATTTCTCATCTCCCATTTATCGGCATTAAATTTAATTAAGACCTTAAATAGTCACGTTTGTTGATTTAATAAACAATATTAACAAGACACTATCAGAAAACAAAATCAAAAAGTGGTGTTTTATATACACAAACACAAATGTAATAACTGGTCATATCATTTGAACATTTTCAATATGTGGGCTAACATTAAAATGTAATCTAATCTTTCTGATCTATGATCTCATTGGTACAATTTTTCTTAATTACAGTCACAGTACCCAACGTCCTATTTTCAAAAGACTATAAACATCATTCCTGCTTTGGCACATCGTTTGCAAAACACGTGTCCCTTTGACATCTACATTTAATAAGTTCCTTGCAAACGTTGATGTCTATGGCAGTGTTATCGAGAATGGCTCCAATATATCCTCTTCCAACCCTAGTCACCGGATGTAGGCATTTCAGAATTGGACATAAAGGCCATGTCTCTAACAATGTCCAATACAACCTTCATCTCTTGTTTGATTGAACGTGTTTAGATTCTCTTCTTTGCCAGGTAACCAGAGCTCTGCTTTTGTTTTGAATGATGACCGTCACCTACTAAACCTTCTGCAAGTGACATTCAACAATGTGTAGAAGAAATTGTTAATCATACTTATCATACTCTTTTTTACTAATGTTTTGCAAGCATAAAAAAAAGCATTTTAAGGCAGCTCGTATAGTCTGATTAAAATCCAAACAAGTTTTCCAAAGTTAGAAAAGGCTGTTGTGATACCCTAATTAGCGGTTAATCCGAACCTAGTATGATACATATATATGCGAAAAGTGAAAGCAAGTTATATAATATGTTGAGGAAAGACAACATGTTCTGGTTTATCGGTTTAAAGAGAGACTTGTTTTTGTCATCTATAAGCTCAGTAACAAACGTGTCATGCTTTGCATGACATAATGTACATATTTGTTGAGCAATTTCTGTCACACGAGAGTCGTCTATGTAACATAAGTCAAACACCAGTAAAACCTCAGTATTGACCTTGAATATATTTTATAATTCCTCTACTGTGCCATCCAAACTCAAGCCCAATAATCGACGTCATCAGCAGGTGCGCGCAAGTGCACGAGATGATCATCCGTAACGAAGATTTGTCTCGACTCGGTAAGTAAACACATGCATTTCAGCTCTAATTCTCAGTCCATACAAATATAATTGTGTCTAAATTATGCCAGTCAATGGTAAAAAGACTCGGTTAATATTCACTTCTGCTAATACTAAGCGGATTGAGAGCAGAATCAAAGGAAGTTATTTTAGCGAGATGATTCTCAGTGGAGTTTTTTCATTTTTATTGATTTCATGTCAATTTTTGGACTTTATAATGTCATGTATTGACCTTTCACACATACCGATAACGGATACGTTATATAAAACGTACGCAGTAGTTATTTAGATATTGTAAATATGGGTTTCGACATAGATATAGCGAATGTATGAAAATAATTCTCCGCGGAGCTTGACAACGAGACACAGCGATATCACTTATCCTTCTCATGTTTGTGCATTATTTCAGTTTGTAGACATGGGAAAGTAGAAAAAATCAAAACTTTCCTTACACAAACCCAAGACAAAAAAGATAGGGACAACTTTTGACAAAGTTGCTGAACTAGTGTATTCATTACTTATTAATCGAGGGAACCCAGTCCGTTTAAACATCCGAGCACTCCGAATTACACAAAAAAGTCGGTGAAGCGATCAATAAAATCACCAGGAAGCATCACATTTACACCCAGCAAATCACCACACAAGAATTTGAAAATTGGATTTCAGCAAGGTATTTTTGCAGATTATGTTTCTTTTATGTTATGTACATGCGAGTTTGGATGTAAATGATCAGTATTTACATGTTTTGCTATTATTACTTATGAAAAGATCGTCTGGTGAGCAGAAATTGCTAAATTAATACATATATAATGTGTAGGCAGTATTAAATATATTTTCAAAAGTAATAACAGCAACAACAAACACAACTAAAACACGGTATGTAGTACTAGTAAAACACAGAACATATTTAATGTGTTGAACCCATTAATATCAGTAATAGAAATATGAAGCAAACTTAAGAATATAAGCATATTATTTGAATATGGTTCGTGTTGCGGTTACAACCTACATTCGCAAGAACGAGTTAAAAGATATTAAAATAATGTAACTTAAGATTAATAACCCCTGTTTTCCATCTTTGAATATGTCATGAATGTGAGATACTTACGACAGGCTCTCCATCTCATTGCGGTGAACTGGACAACCTGTATGATTTTCTTGATAATCACTTGCTGAGCCTTCCTTGATACATGTGTTTATTCAGAAATGAATCTGCAGTTTCATTCAGAGGCGTAGCTGACCTAGGCCCGACAAACTAGGGGTTCCGGGGGCATGCACCCTCTGCGTTTTTATACTTAGCTATGTAATGGTGCGTTTTTATACTTAACTATGTAATGGTGCGTTTATATACTCAGCTATGTAATGGTGCGTTTATATACTCAGCTATGTAATGGTGCGTTTATATACTCAGCTATGTAATGGTGCGTTTTTATACTTAGCTATGTAATGGTGCGTTTATATACTCAGCTATGTAATGGTGCGTTTATATACTCAGCTATGTAATGGTGCGTTTTTATACTCAGCTATGTAATGGTGCGTTTATATACTCAGCTATGTAATGGTGCGTTTATATACTTAGCTATGTAATGGTGCGTTTATATACTCAGCTATGTAATGGTGCGTTTATATACTCAGCTATGTAATGGTGCGTTTATATACTCAGCTATGTAATGGTGCGTTTATATACTCAGCTATGTAATGGTGCGTTTTTATACTTAGCTATGTAATGGTGCGTTTATATACTCAGCTATGTAATGGTGCGTTTATATACTCAGCTATGTAATGGTGCGTTTTTATACTCAGCTATGTAATGGTGCGTTTTTATACTTAGCTATGTAATGGTGCGTTTATATACTCAGCTATGTAATGGTGCGTTTATATACTCAGCTATGTAATGGTGCGTTTATATACTCAGCTATGTAATGGTGCGTTTATATACTCAGCTATGTAATGGTGCGTTTTTATACTTAGCTATGTAATGGTGCGTTTATATACTCAGCTATGTAATGGTGCGTTTTTATACTTAGCTATGTAATGGTGCGTTTATATACTCAGCTATGTAATGGTGCGTTTATATACTCAGCTATGTAATGGTGCGTTTTTATACTTAGCTATGTAATGGTGCGTTTATATACTCAGCTATGTAATGGTGCGTTTTTATACTTAGCTATGTAATGGTGCGTTTATATACTCAGCTATGTAATGGTGCGTTTTTATACTTAACTATGTAATGGTGCGTTTATATACTCAGCTATGTAATGGTGCGTTTATATACTTAGCTATGTAATGGTGCGTTTTTATACTTAACTATGTAATGGTGCGTTTATATACTCAGCTATGTAATGGTGCGTTTATATACTCAGCTATGTATTGGTGCGTTTTTATACTCAGCTATGTAATGGTGCGTTTATATACTCAGCTATGTAATGGTGCGTTTTTATACTTAGCTATGTAATGGTGCGTTTATATACTCAGCTATGTAATGGTGCGTTTTTATACTTAGCTATGTAATGGTGCGTTTATATACTCAGCTATGTAATGGTGCGTTTATATACTCAGCTATGTAATGGTGCGTTTTTATACTTAGCTATGTAATGGTGCGTTTATATACTCAGCTATGTAATGGTGCGTTTATATACTCAGCTATGTAATGGTGCGTTTTTATACTTAGCTATGTAATGGTGCGTTTATATACTCAGCTATGTAATGGTGCGTTTATATACTCAGCTATGTAATGGTGCGTTTATATACTCAGCTATGTAATGGTGCGTTTTTATACTTAACTATGTAATGGTGCGTTTATATACTCAGCTATGTAATGGTGCGTTTTTATACTTAGCTATGTAATGGTGCGTTTATATACTCAGCTATGTAATGGTGCGTTTATATACTCAGCTATGTAATGGTGCGTTTTTATACTTAGCTATGTAATGGTGCGTTTATATACTCAGCTATGTAATGGTGCGTTTATATACTCAGCTATGTAATGGTGCGTTTTTATACTCAGCTATGTAATGGTGCGTTTATATACTCAGCTATGTAATGGTGCGTTTTTATACTTAGCTATGTAATGGTGCGTTTATATACTCAGCTATGTAATGGTGCGTTTATATACTCAGCTATGTAATGGTGCGTTTATATACTCAGCTATGTAATGGTGCGTTTATATACTCAGCTATGTAATGGTGCGTTTATATACTCAGCTATGTAATGGTGCGTTTATATACTCAGCTATGTAATGGTGCGTTTATATACTCAGCTATGTAATGGTGCGTTTTTATACTCAGCTATGTAATGGTGCGTTTATATACTCAGCTATGTAATGGTGCGTTTATATACTCAGCTATGTAATGGTGCGTTTATATACTCAGCTATGTAATGGTGCGTTTTTATACTCAGCTATGTAATGGTGCGTTTATATACTCAGCTATGTAATGGTGCGTTTTTATACTTAGCTATGTAATGGTGCGTTTATATACTCAGCTATGTAATGGTGCGTTTTTATACTTAGCTATGTAATGGTGCGTTTATATACTCAGCTATGTAATGGTGCGTTTATATACTCAGCTATGTAATGGTGCGTTTTTATACTTAGCTATGTAATGGTGCGTTTTTATACTTAGCTATGTAATGGTGCGTTTATATACTCAGCTATGTAATGGTGCGTTTTTATACTTAGCTATGTAATGGTGCGTTTATATACTCAGCTATGTAATGGTGCGTTTATATACTCAGCTATGTAATGGTGCGTTTATATACTCAGCTATGTAATGGTGCGTTTATATACTCAGCTATGTAATGGTGCGTTTATATACTCAGCTATGTAATGGTGCGTTTTTATACTTAGCTATGTAATGGTGCGTTTATATACTCAGCTATGTAATGGTGCGTTTTTATACTTAGCTATGTAATGGTGCGTTTATATACTCAGCTATGTAATGGTGCGTTTATATACTCAGCTATGTAATGGTGCGTTTTTATACTTAGCTATGTAATGGTGCGTTTATATACTCAGCTATGTAATGGTGCGTTTTTATACTTAGCTATGTAATGGTGCGTTTATATACTCAGCTATGTAATGGTGCGTTTTTATACTTAGCTATGTAATGGTGCGTTTATATACTCAGCTATGTAATGGTGCGTTTATATACTTAGCTATGTAATGGTGCGTTTTTATACTTAACTATGTAATGGTGCGTTTATATACTCAGCTATGTAATGGTGCGTTTATATACTCAGCTATGTATTGGTGCGTTTTTATACTCAGCTATGTAATGGTGCGTTTTTATACTTAGCTATGTAATGGTGCGTTTATATACTCAGCTATGTAATGGTGCGTTTTTATACTTAGCTATGTAATGGTGCGTTTATATACTCAGCTATGTAATGGTGCGTTTATATACTCAGCTATGTAATGGTGCGTTTTTATACTTAGCTATGTAATGGTGCGTTTATATACTCAGCTATGTAATGGTGCGTTTATATACTCAGCTATGTAATGGTGCGTTTTTATACTTAGCTATGTAATGGTGCGTTTATATACTCAGCTATGTAATGGTGCGTTTATATACTCAGCTATGTAATGGTGCGTTTATATACTCAGCTATGTAATGGTGCGTTTTTATACTTAACTATGTAATGGTGCGTTTATATACTCAGCTATGTAATGGTGCGTTTTTATACTTAGCTATGTAATGGTGCGTTTATATACTCAGCTATGTAATGGTGCGTTTATATACTCAGCTATGTAATGGTGCGTTTTTATACTTAGCTATGTAATGGTGCGTTTATATACTCAGCTATGTAATGGTGCGTTTATATACTCAGCTATGTAATGGTGCGTTTTTATACTCAGCTATGTAATGGTGCGTTTATATACTCAGCTATGTAATGGTGCGTTTTTATACTTAGCTATGTAATGGTGCGTTTATATACTCAGCTATGTAATGGTGCGTTTATATACTCAGCTATGTAATGGTGCGTTTATATACTCAGCTATGTAATGGTGCGTTTATATACTCAGCTATGTAATGGTGCGTTTATATACTCAGCTATGTAATGGTGCGTTTATATACTCAGCTATGTAATGGTGCGTTTATATACTCAGCTATGTAATGGTGCGTTTTTATACTCAGCTATGTAATGGTGCGTTTATATACTCAGCTATGTAATGGTGCGTTTATATACTCAGCTATGTAATGGTGCGTTTATATACTCAGCTATGTAATGGTGCGTTTTTATACTCAGCTATGTAATGGTGCGTTTATATACTCAGCTATGTAATGGTGCGTTTTTATACTTAGCTATGTAATGGTGCGTTTATATACTCAGCTATGTAATGGTGCGTTTTTATACTTAGCTATGTAATGGTGCGTTTATATACTCAGCTATGTAATGGTGCGTTTATATACTCAGCTATGTAATGGTGCGTTTTTATACTTAGCTATGTAATGGTGCGTTTATATACTCAGCTATGTAATGGTGCGTTTTTATACTTAGCTATGTAATGGTGCGTTTATATACTCAGCTATGTAATGGTGCGTTTATATACTCAGCTATGTAATGGTGCGTTTTTATACTCAGCTATGTAATGGTGCGTTTATATACTCAGCTATGTAATGGTGCGTTTATATACTTAGCTATGTAATGGTGCGTTTATATACTCAGCTATGTAATGGTGCGTTTATATACTCAGCTATGTAATGGTGCGTTTTTATACTCAGCTATGTAATGGTGCGTTTATATACTCAGCTATGTAATGGTGCGTTTTTATACTTAGCTATGTAATGGTGCGTTTATATACTCAGCTATGTAATGGTGCGTTTTTATACTCAGCTATGTAATGGTGCGTTTATATACTCAGCTATGTAATGGTGCGTTTTTATACTCAGCTATGTAATGGTGCGTTTATATACTCAGCTATGTAATGGTGCGTTTATATACTTAGCTATGTAATGGTGCGTTTATATACTCAGCTATGTAATGGTGCGTTTATATACTCAGCTATGTAATGGTGCGTTTATATACTCAGCTATGTAATGGTGCGTTTATATACTCAGCTATGTAATGGTGCGTTTATATACTCAGCTATGTAATGGTGCGTTTTTATACTCAGCTATGTAATGGTGCGTTTATATACTCAGCTATGTAATGGTGCGTTTTTATACTCAGCTATGTAATGGTGCGTTTATATACTCAGCTATGTAATGGTGCGTTTATATACTTAGCTATGTAATGGTGCGTTTATATACTCAGCTATGTAATGGTGCGTTTATATACTCAGCTATGTAATGGTGCGTTTTTATACTCAGCTATGTAATGGTGCGTTTATATACTCAGCTATGTAATGGTGCGTTTTTATACTTAGCTATGTAATGGTGCGTTTATATACTCAGCTATGTAATGGTGCGTTTATATACTCAGCTATGTAATGGTGCGTTTATATACTTAGCTATGTAATGGTGCGTTTATATACTCAGCTATGTAATGGTGCGTTTATATACTCAGCTATGTAATGGTGCGTTTATATACTCAGCTATGTAATGGTGCGTTTATATACTCAGCTATGTAATGGTGCGTTTTTATACTCAGCTATGTAATGGTGCGTTTATATACTCAGCTATGTAATGGTGCGTTTTTATACTTAGCTATGTAATGGTGCGTTTATATACTCAGCTATGTAATGGTGCGTTTTGGCGTATCTGAGAGAACACTTGTGTGTATTTAAAGAAATATTTTTTTGACGAATTTGAGAATTAACATTTGACAAAGTTTAATACATACAATGTAAAATCAAATAAGAAACACATGTTGACCCTTACCATCATTTGCCACAAGGGCACTGGTCCATCTATAGTCTTCAAACAAGTCTCCGATTGTTTTAAAGGGACACATAGCAATCTTGTTTTTTCAAAAACTAGCGGCGTCCCGTTAGGTAGAATTGCATTTGTTCAATCATTAATGTTAATTATAGGAATTGTATTAAGCCACTTGTTCTTGCATATTATTAATTTTTATATTATTGCACCAGTAATATATTAAAATTAATAGCATAATAAGACGAAATAGTGAATACTTAAAATTTTATTTATTTAAATGTCACCAGGGTAAAAGTAAAAATGATACTGGATATATAAATCGAGATACCCATTTCAAATACTTCAAGATTGCCGTGTGTCCCTTTAAGTGCCTCCAGTTTAAATACCAAGGCTTCAACGCAAAATGCCATTATGATCTTCACATTGGGTTTCAATCCTATTTCATTGTTTCTGCTCGACAACTATATAGTTTAGACGGCGGGCTGAAGTTAGCATGATATTCGATATTCGACATTCGATATTCAAGTTGAATATCGAAAAACAAAAAACTCGAGATTCGATATTCAACACAAAAAATATCTGAATATCGAAAAACAAAAAACTCGAGATTCGTTATTTAACAAAAAAATCTGAATGTCGAAAAACAAAAAAATCGAGATTCGTTATTCTCTGTGGAAGAATGCGGTGTGTTTACTCGTCCATCGTCAAAATATGCCGAGTTTTGACGAATTATTACAAAACAAACCAAAACTATTGTTAATCGCATGCGACGTTTCGTACATACAATGGATGTATACAAAATATGCTGGTGGATCACGCTGTAGGGGCGATTTATGCACAATTTCAAAAAGAGCTTGCCACAATGAACATGAACTGGTGTCAACGCTATAGAGTGTGTGCCAATAGATCTATTTTACCATACGTGCAGTTTTATATTGACAGGTGCATCCATTATATATTACTAAAATATAATTGCCACACAATAGGCGACGGAATACGGTTTGAACGTTGGGGCCAATGTATCTTTTGCCACACCACGCTCCCATTATGTGATGCATTGAGGCTTTTCTGTAACAACTATTTACCATGATCATTTGATAGATGACCCATTTGATAGTTTCATCTAAGATCTTTGATCTGTTTTTGTAAATATATATATATATATATTTACAAAAACAATTCAAAGATATATATGTTTACAAAACCTGAGATTGCAGATATATATCATGTATTCATTTCATCATTTAAAGCTACACAGTCTCTATACCAATCGATTTCTTCTTTGTAGGCGTGTTCTTATTTGTAACTTCATGTTCACCAGCTCATGTCGAAATCGTGTATTTAAGCGAGCAAATATAGCGCAGGAAATAATTTACTATATATACAGTGCACATTGTACCTATACACAGGTAACAGTAATTTGTACAGAAAAAAAGTTAGCCTCTTTCGTGGCTCGGACACACGACCTTCTGATTTCAATTTAGGTGCTCTATCCACTGAACTATAACGTTACTTGAGAAATTAGTATACTAACTATCATTTATTATGAGGCAAAATAACTTTAAACTTTAAAATTAACATATTCGCAACTCAAGATGGATCAATAAATATATAGTCCATCTTTTCGCACGTGTAAATTAACATTGTCTGGTGTAATATCAAAATGAAACTAATGCTTCGCCTCAAAACAACCATATCTCGACTTGTTATTTAGCGCTTGATGAGTTTGTGTGTGCGCGCTAGTTATTACGTAATGCCTATTTAGTGTTAAAATTGCTACATCCTGCCAATAAATAGCCGTGGTCTAGTCTAAATCATCTGCGACGCTTGCTTGACTTCAAGACACATGTCTAGAACAGTTCTCCTAAACAAAGTTTGTCCATTGCCGAGATTCTGGTATCGTTTTTGATTGGATGAGACAGAAACACCAGCTATCCAAGATATACAGAACGACAAAAGACAATAAATTTATAAATAAATAAAGCGGGAAACGTCACCCTTCATCATATCGAAGAACTAAATGCGAATGGTCAAAAATACTTCGATAAAAAAAAAATACGGTTACGTGTGTTATGTTATGTATCAATAATATAAAATGACAGTCTATATGTATTCTATCTTTATTGAATCATATAGATGTATACAGTAAGAATGCTAGCATTAGAATGTTATCAAAGTGGACAGCAGGGGCTATCCAAGATAAGGGAGGAACCAAGAGGCAGGGCTTATCAGTCAGTAGCGTAGTGACAGCCAGTACATAAATTCAATAGACATATTGTAACATCTCTCTCCTGAGGAAACAAAGCTTATAATACATCAAATAGTTCCAGGAAGCAGAATGACATTAATAAACAATAGAACGTTGTCAGTTTAAAAGATCACGGGAATAGCAGTGCTGCACCTTCTTATCACTTCCTGGAAATCCTTTGATTAGCTATTCACACTTCTATGGTTAGTTAGTTTACACCATTAATGATGTTCACACACTCAAGTTTATTACTACCACTTCCTGAGATAAACACTGTCCATGATATGCTGATGAAATCTTATCTCTCATGTGGCTTGTGCTAGTCTGCTGTGCTGATTGATGAGAATTATAATGTACTGGTCAGTTTCACATTGACTCAATTACTTTCTGTTTAACTGCCCTTCCCGACCTGCTATGTATTCATTTGAACTTTGTTCTGAAATAGGTTTTGCAGAGATTTGTGGCGAGGATCTTTCTTTGACTTGGGGTTCCAATTGGGATAAATCATTTTCAAAGTGAATCTGTATTTCAGAATCAGCTGTTTCTTGGTTTGGGATTGACTCATTAGTTTTTAATAAATCGTGCCTATTTCTCCTGTACACAGAACCATCTTCCGTTTGAATTGAATATGAACGTTCATTGTGTTTGTTAACGACTACTGCCTTTTTCCAAGTTGTGTTTGGCTGTTGTATTCTAGCAGAATCGCCAACTTTAAGGGGTATCAGGGGTTTTGTATTTCTGTCGTAATAAACCGTTTCTTATTGTTTGTGTGACTGAATTTTGTCTTTGACTAGAGAGTGGGGTTCTTGTACAGTGGGGAGAACTGAGCGTAATTTTCTGCCCATGAGTAATTCTAAGGGACAGAACCCTATCTCTTTAAGCGGAGTGACTCCATACTCAAGAATGGATGGTAAGGATCTGACGTAATATGACTGAAATCTCATTCATTTGCAAAATTTGCAAATTCCTGAGAAGCATAACAGGGACCCGAATCTGAGACTACTTTCTCAGGTATGCCAAAACGGCCAAATATTCCTTTCATACGATTGATAACAGTATTACTTTTCATATTGGGGAGTTCCTTGACCTCGAAGTATCTACTGTAATAATCGACCACAACAATATAATTCTTGTTGTCCCATGTAAATTGATGAGTGGCAACTGTCTGCCAGGGATAATTTGCTTGCATCAACTTGCAGGGTCAGTGGTTTGGTGTGGTCATAATATGATAGGACTTGACCTGGATGCTCAGTGATTATCTCTTTGACCTTCTGAAATGCTTCAGCTTGGGGTTTGTCCCAGGAAAACTCAACATCCTTTGACAATAGTTTACGCATGGGACTTGTAACCTCAGCCAAGTTTGGTGCGAAACGTGATAAGTAGTTGACCATGCCTTAAACTGTTTCCAGTTCTGCCTTGTTGTTAGGGGGTTGCATATCTCTTATAGCCGTGACCTTGGCAGGGTCGGGTTTCAGACCATCTGCCAACAAAATGTGACCAAAATAATGGACTTGAGGAAAAAGAAATATAAAAAGATCGGACAGGGAAAGTAGCATTCAAGGAGGACAGTCAACCACAAAACACAGAAACAAACATGCAAACAGACAAACAAGAAGGCAAAAGTAATAATAAAAGTAAACGACATCACAAACACAAAAGGGTTGACAATAGGACTACTGCCTTGGAACGGTCAGTGGCATAGTAGGCCACTGGGGGTTTAACCCGGTTCTAGGGTGCACCAAACCTCACACTTACCCTACTGTCATCCCATAAAACAAGACAGTGTAAATAAAGAAATCCCCGCCATGACACCGACTTCAAGTTTTTCATCATTTAAACGAACACCCTTTTCAAGACAGCGTTGTAAAACGGCTTTTAGATTTTTATCATGTTCCTGCCTACTTTTTCCAGAAACGCATATGTCGTCTACTATTGCAACGTTTAGACCCTCAAAGCAGTCATCCATTTTCCTGTATGTGTCTCAACTTATTCGTTTTTCAAGAGCTTGTACTCGAGTTGAGGACTTTAATACTCGTAATCTTTGTATAACTAAAAAGATACTCAATCAGGGTTACCGTTACCATAAATTTCGTAACACCTTTGCAAAATTTTATTATCGTAACCCTGATCTTCTTTCCAAATATAAAAGTAATTTAAGAACTCTTCTGCGACAAGGACAATCACAACCTGACTTCTATGGTGATGTGATTTATAAACTTCGTAAGATTCTTGGTCATGATCACTTTCATACTATCTTTGTGTTGCCCTGTCTTCATATTTCACTTTAACCGATATTGCATCAACATAGTTGACCACAGAGCTTTAAAGTTACAGGCGACTGGTTTTCCAGGTATCATAATATTGATATTCCCACTATTTACAAATGTGCATGAATGAATTGTATATAGATGTTGTGAGCATATTGTGATGTTGTATTGTAAACTGGTTTGTCTTGTTCAGTATGAGTGATTGATGGATGTTTGTTTTTCACAGTTCAATAACTTTGCACTCTGAGATTTCCGCCTAATTCTGCAATTAACTTCACTCTTACAAAAGCAGTAGTATTGGGCAGAACTCATAGTATTACTTAGAAGATAGTTTTGCATTCACCTCATAGTGAAAGCATTATTTTGGTTCCACAAACCCGGTAAGAATTGTTTACTGTTAATATATTATAATGATATGATATATTTACTACGCGTATTGCATTTAATGAAATTATATTTATCGGGTTGTATTTTATTTGAATTGATTGAATATGTATTCTATAAGTCACTAACTATAGATAAATTGTTTCAGGTTGCTTACTATGATTAAAAGATGAAAACCTGCAAAACGGAATTTGGAAATAATTAAAAACCCAACTCGCGGCAAAATTTGTTAAACTTGTTAAAAAGTTTATCAAAAGAGGTTATGACCCTATCATTTTGCAACGTACTGCATGCTTGGTGGTGGACCCTTTTACAGTTCGCCACTATGCTTTCCTCTTTAATTGTACGATGACCGGACAGGCTGTGAACCCTATGATGACGCCTTCCTAAAGCCCATTGGGACGGTGGCGTTTGATGTTTGTCTATGATCTTTCCTGTCGTGCCCTTATCGTTTATTCTCTTGTTGCTCTGGCTTCTGCCAAGTCATTGAGTACCTTCATTGTGGCTTTCTAGGCTATTGTTTTTTTGTATTATATTTACACGAGCATATTTGTGTTTTACTTATATTGCCTATTGATGCTGCCCTGTTGGTTAGAGATTAGATCATGGCGGGGATTTCTTTATTTACACTGTCCTGTTTTAATGGGATGACAGTAGGGTAAGTGTGAGGTTTGGTGCACCCTAGAACCGGTTTAAACCCCCAGTGGCCTTTGTTGCCACTGACCGTTCCAAGGCGGTAGCCCTATTGTCAACCCTTTTGTGTTTTTGATGTGGTTTGCATGTTTTATTACTTTTGCCTTCTCGTTCGTCTGTTTGCGTGTTTGTTTTTGTGTTTTGTGGTTGACTGTCGTCTTTGAATGCTGCTTTCCCTGTCCGATATTTTTATATTTCCTTAAGTATCTGTATCTACCAAATATGTTATTGAATGTTGTTAGAAATGACGATTCCTCTGACAATTTTATTCCCCAGAAACCTGATCTGGCATCAAGTTTCGTGAAATATTTTCACCAGAAAGCTTGCGTAGAATGTCTTCTATAGTGTTCTCATGGGATAGTGAGGACGAAGGATATTTTTGTTCAATTCCTGGGGATTAAGACAAATGCGGAGTTTTCCTTGTTTCTTTTCCACTATGACCATAGAATTAACCCAATCTGTAGGTTCATTCACTTCGGCAATGACACCTATTTGTTCCATACGGGCCAGTTCCGCTTTGCACCTGTCGTGCAATGCGACGGGTACTTTCCTGGGCGGGTGTATTACAGGAGTTCTATTTGGATCAAGGTGTATTTTGCACTCCCCAGGAAAATTACCTATGCCCTCAAATACCTCAGAATGTTCACTTAGGACGGATGCCTTTGTTAGAAATGTCTGAGAGTTGTCAGTCTCAACAGTGTATGTAAGCTGAATGAGCCCAAATTCTATACATGATTGTAATCCAAACAAGGGCTGTGACCTCGTATTGACAACATGAAATGTGACCTCTTGTCTGTGACCTGTGCTGGGATGAAAAAATGACAGAGTTACGCAGCCTTTAAGGTCAAGTGTGTTCCCATTATAAGCTGATAATGTTGTAGCAGACTTGCTAAGAGCCAATTTAACATCAAGATTCTGAAATACAAAGTATGGTAAAATGTTGACCTGGGCGCCTGTGTCAACCTTGAATTTAACAAGACGAGCTGTAGGGCCTACCTGAATCTCTGCAAATACCTGTCCATTGGTAATTTTAGATTCCACACTATCAACAAATACATCCATATCAGAATTGAATAAATAATCTGGTTCACAGTTTTCCATTACCTCTACATCATTTACGTTTTTGGAACGACACTGTTTGGAAAAATAATTCCATTTTTTGCACGAATGACATTGTTTCCCTTTAGCGGGACACTGAAAGCTGATATGTGTCTGTCCGCAGTTTCCGCATACTTTGGAAATGTCCTGTCGTCGGTTGCTGCTGTTGGTTGTGTTCCTGCTGATGCAAGTGGTCTGCTGGTTCTTGGTGCTACCGGAAGCGGCTTGTGGCTTTCTCCGTTGTGGCTAAAGTACTGTGTGTACTGCGGACTCCACAGTTGATGGCTGGTTCATAGTATGTAACTGCTCTTGGGCGTACATCGAAACTTTGACAAATCTGGGTTGCTCTATCCAAAGTCCAAAGTTTTTCTCCCTCGTTAATGAGTTTTTCTCTGACTTTTAGTGAAGTTACACCGAAAACTATCCTATCCCGGATCATTTTTTTCGGATTTGTGTATAAGCAATCCTGAGCTAAAAGTTTGAGTCTCGTTATAAACTGTTCCATCGTGTTTTCACCTTGGATTTCATTCTTGAATTTAAACCTTGAGAACACAGGATTAAGTTAAGGCTGTACGTGCTTTTTTATTGCTTTGCATATTGGCGTCATATTAGATCTCTCCTCTGCAGTCAAAGACAAAGTATTGTAGATGCCTCTGCCTTTTTGCCCGATCTATAGAAGAAGGTATGTAATTTGTACAGCCTCATCTTTCTCCTTTTATGCACCTTTGAATATAAGGTCTGCATCTTGGTGGAATTTCCTCCATGCGTCTGGTAAATTGAT
Organism: Cyrtodaria siliqua; assembly: GCA_037043455.1. Lineage (NCBI taxonomy): Eukaryota > Metazoa > Mollusca > Bivalvia > Adapedonta > Hiatellidae > Cyrtodaria > Cyrtodaria siliqua. The sequence goes on from JAWPHD010007119.1 coordinate 106,621, forward strand.
GGAATACCACTCCATGGTTGGTATTGGTATACCACTTAAATCCATTTATATCGTGAATGTTTAAAATTCAGTCTGAATATAATTTTTCATATTTAAATGTATATTCCTGAATGTTCAAAATTCACTATTAAATCCGTTTGTTCTGACACCATGTTATGTTATGTATCAATAATATAAAATGACAATCTATGTATTCTATCTTTATTGAATCATATAGATGTATGCAGTAAGGATGCTAGCATTAGAATGTTATCAAAGTGGACAGTAGGGGCTATCCAAGATAAGGAAGGAACCAAGAGGCGGGGCTTATCAGTCAGTAGAGTAGTGACAGCCAGTACATAAATTCAATAGACATATTGTAACAACGTGCTTTCCTTTTAAAATTTGTTTCTGCACAAAGGGTACGTTTGTACTAAAATCAAGCGTCAAAGATGATCAACAATATTCAGATATAAAACTAATAGGGCCGCAAACATTTACATCCGAGCTTTGCAGTCCAGTACCATGGAGCATGTTAGCCTAGAAGTAAATAAGCAATTTTGCTGTTACGTTTGTTTTGTTTGTTTGGTGCTTTTCACACATGTATATAAGGTTATATACTAACGGTCAATAAAAACGCCCCATTAACTCCATATATTTATGTTGCTGGATTATTCGCAAACCATTTGGAATAAAACGGCTAAACCAATAGTTTGTTTGTTTTTTTAAGTATCTAATATTGATAACTAACTCGTCTTTCACGTTTATTGGTAGTGTTTAATGACGAGTAGTTACGCAATTATTTACCCTGTCATTTAACATAGTTTACTACGTATAATCATAAAAAGAAGAGCGTTCCACTAAATTTTTCCACTAGAATCCGTCTCTTAATACATTTCAATTGATTTCACTGGCCTTTTTATTTTTCGACTTGTGGCAGCAAATATGCAATGAATGTTTCCGAGAAAATGATTTGTTTGTACGATGTAACTGAAAAAACACAACGGAAATGCATTTCCTAACAGCACTAAATCCAGGAATGCACGTAACATGTTAAATGTCGACTCGTTTTATAGATATCATGTTTTGTCCATTTTTCCTCAAATTTTAACTTTTAAAATAATATGTTGTGTGGTGTGTTTTCATTAACCGTGAGCATATATGACGGTCAATGTTTTGTGGTGGTGGCAGACCACCCACTTTTCCTGGGTAGAACCAGTACTGTATTCCTCCCTCCATCCGTAAGGGACCGACCATTTTGATTTCTGGGTGGGCGTTGGGTCGGGGCTTGGATTTTACTTTCAGCCGGAATATTGTTTTTTTCATTTCTTTAAAGACGGAATTTATATTTCGCCTAATACACGGGTCAGATTTTTTTTTCGTCAACTTGAAAGCCAGTATATTTTTTTTTAAGATTTACTATTCGTAGAATAAGAAGAGCTGTTGTACGTCTACTCAACGTCTGCGATGAGGTTGGTTTTCAGTTGTTGGCCAAGTCCTGTTATTTTAGCAACCACTGGTCAGTGAAACTTGAAATATGTCATCAGTACCATCAAAACACTGGTAGACACATGTTTCATAACTCTGTATGGCATTTAAAAAAAATCATGGCCCTTTTATTATTTTGAATTTCTGGGTTAAGTTCTTTTTTACTTTTTTGACAATTCCATTTATTTTAACAATTGATAGTCGCACATCAACAAAACTTCAGTAAAGCTTGGAATATCAAGGGCACTAGTAGATACATGTTCCATATTAACTCTTTATTGCATTTAAGCTAAGTTATGTTATTTTTTCGATTCAACATTCTGGTTAAAGGTTTTAGGCAAGTCCTTTATTTCACTAGGTGATTGTTAATTATTAATACAACTTCAGTAAAGCGACACATGTTCCATAACTCTGTATTGCATTTTACCAAAATTTTGGCCCTTTTTCTAGTTAAATATTTTCTGTGTTGTAAATGTTTTAGAACATGTTTAGCCTATTTTCGACTTAAAATTTATTTTATTTTATTTGTAGGAAAGTCCATTTATTTCAATACCCACTAGCCATATATCTCTGTCAAAGGAGCTTGACAATTGTCATCACTTACAGACACATGTTTCATAACGTTTAATTCATTTAAGCCAGATGATATTTTCTCTTTCAACTTAGAGTTTCAGTTAAAGTTTTTTAAGCATCTTCATATATGTCAATGAAACTCACTGCATACATCCAATAACAATGGCGAGCCTGTAAATGTCATTAGCCCCATAGACCCCACACCTTCCCCTCTCCTACACCACCACCACCACCATCACCCCAGATAGACACATAGTTATTCTATTCTTTTTGGTTTCTCATCAGTTACCATGTCTGCATCCTGTTTTCTTCCAGCCCCTCCCCAACCCCCTCCCCTCAACCCCCACCCAAACACTCTCCACCTTAGACTCCCGCAATGATATTTTGTATTATTTCTGGGGGGTTTTCCTATTCAGTAACACTTCACTTCCCCTCCCCACCCTCTTCAAGTTCATATTCTGTCTGGGGTATTGAAGGTCTTGCTTTGATATTTGGAATATATGTTTACTGACCACCCCTCCCCGCACCCCTACATCCTCACCTTAGTCACCACCACCTATTAACCTTCACAATTAAAACTTAACCTTGTCAATCATTACATGTTTCCGCCTTAATTCCATTAGCAGGTATTTCGACAATAAAACACGTTTAAAAATTTGTTTTACTGAAAAATGCGATAACCTGTTTAAAATTACCTATTTAATGTTTGAATTTTACAATATGCCAACTTTTTAAGCCGAAATTAAGGTTGTAGTTCATTTTCGCTTCTTGGAGAAGGGGTTGGATGGGGTATAAAAGTTGATACTCGGACCACGTAATGTGAACTGGCACCATGGTTGGTGAGACAGAAGTGTCAGTGGCCTTGTTTAAAATTGACTTTGAATAGTGGAGAATGCTGTCCTTTCGACAGCTCTTGTTTAATATGGATCTTTCCATATTTGGTGGATAGAACTTCATGTGCTGGTGTTAATATTTAGTTATGCTTGTACTTGTCTGCTTTCTATGTGAGCCCCCTTTCGCTCTTCTAAATTATGAATAGATTGGATGTTTTGTTTGGTGGTGTAGGGGATTGTCTTGTACTGGACAATGACTACCATGTTCCATACCATTCTTATTAACACTGGCATATAGTGCATAGCTTTGTCTATAACCTGGCATTACATGTGGCTGAAGGATGATATTCACAAAGTCCATCGCACAAGTACCAGGACCCTTGTATTGAATACTACCATGACCACTGCATACCACATTGATTACTTACATGTCCAAAGTACATCACATGTACAACTATCATGGCTACTCTTTACCTCTACCATGACCACTTTATATTGCAAATATTACTACCATGAGCACTGTATACCACATTTAGTACTACCATGACTATTAAGACTAAATACCCCACTCATTACTACCATGATCACTGAATACCCCATTCATTACTACCATGACCACTGAAGACCCCATTCATTACTACCATGACCACTGAATATCCCATTCATTACTACCATGACCACTGTATACCACATTTAGTACTACCATGACTATTAAGACTAAATACCCCACTCATTACTACCATGATCACTGAATACCCCATTCATTACTACCATGACCACTGAAGACCCCATTCATTACTACCATGACCACTGAATATCCCATTCATTACTACCATGACCACTGTATACCACATTTAGTACTACCATGACTATTAAGACTAAATACCCCATTCATTACTACCATGACCACTGAATACCCCACTCATTACTACCATGATCACTGAATACCCCATTCATTACTACCATGACCACTGAAGACCCCATTCATTACTACCATGACCACTGAATATCCCATTCATTACTACCATGACCACTGAATACCCCATGTATTACTACCATGATCACTGAATACCCCATTCATTACTACCATGATCACTGAATACCCCATGTATTACTACCATGACCACTGAATATCCCATACATTACTACCATGACCACTGAATATCCCATTCATTACTACTATGACCACTGAATATCGCATGTAATACTACCATGACCACTGAATATCCCATTCATTACTACCATGACCACTGAATATCCCATTCATTACTACCATGACCACTAAATACCCCATTCATTACTACCGTGACCTCTGAATACCCCATTCATTACTACCATGACCACTGAATATCCCATTCATTACTACCATGACCACTGAATACCCCATGTATTACTACCATGATCACTGAATACCCCATTCATTACTACCATGATCACTGAATACCCCATGTATTACTACCATGACCACTGAATACCCCATTCATTACTACCATGACCACTGAATGTCCCATGTATTACTTCCATGAGCTATACATACTACATTTATTACTACCATGACCACTGATACCATAATTATTAATAATATACCTCATGTCAAACACTCATGTTAAATGTCCATAGACTGTTATTTTCTCATTTTTGTAATATCTCATATCGCTTGTAATGTCTCCATAGTGTGTCACTGAATGATAGTCTTTTTTGTAATGTCACCCCATTATTATGAGTGTCTTATGATTGTGAAGTCAAAGCAAGTTTATAATTATGTATTGGGATGTCCTATGCTGAACAGTGTATGTATACTTACGCAAATGAAAATCAGTGAACATTTACTAAAATGGCTGACACAGTTTGTACAACTTTCTGAAGATGATTTGAAGTTTACTCGTGAGTTCACAGCTGAAGATTCCGAAAAAACACAAAGAACCATCCGCCAAAAAAATATTTTCTAGGTGCTGAGAATAGGGATTTTGAACAGAGAGAAGTAACCATGTTTGCTCATGTTTTATTTCAATAGAATATTTAGCAGAAATATGTTTTTCAGTATAATGAAATAAATAGCCTTAGAAGGTTGTCATTCACTGTCACCCTCACAGGATTACAATATTTACATACTACCATGACCAATGTATATCACACTTAGGCCATTATTTTTTATTATTTGTTTTTTAAGAACCATAAAGACAGAATAGCTGTAGGATGAAGGGAAACAAATCAAATTCCCTAAGGAAAAATAAAATACCTAATTTCGTTTTGTGGTAGGAGGGTTCGTAAAACGAATTATCAAAAAATAATGGCCTTATTACAATCATGACTTATGTATACCACATTAATTATAACCATGACTTTATATGAATATCATGTTCATTACTACCATGATCAATGTATACAAAATTACTACCATGATCACTTTATAACACTTTATACAACACATTTACTACCACCATTGCCAGTGTATACCACATTTATAACTGCCATGACTAATGTATACCACATGTATTACTACCATGACCTATGTACATCACATTTATTACAACCATGAATACTATCACTGTCTTTCAACTGGAGATTTCGATAAACTTCTAAGCAGAAGTTGAGCAGAAGTTGTGGATAGACTAAGCCAGATTATGGTTAAACATTTCCATGTTGAATCCAGTGGCTGATGAAGTAGATCTACATTTATCATATAGACTGAAGAGGGAGCCAGATAATTGGAATCACAGCCAGATTATATTTTTCCAAGAATGTAAGAGAAGGCTGAATATTTTTTTTCGCTTCAAAGTCAGAGCCAGGATATGTTTTTTTCAGCAATTCAAAAGCAAGAATATTTTTTCCAGGAAAAATGATACGGTCTCGGCCAGCTAGACCGTATCATGCTTATGTCTTACTTGAATATATCGGTTCTGGATCCGTGTAGCATAGCGTAACGAAGAAATCAGAAGCGGGCCGGGTGACCGAGGCTATTGGATTATGTGCAAAGTTTACCGTTCCTAGGAAATCATCCCGACGTCACGTTGTAACTCTAGGTAAGTGTGTGGCCTAACGTTATCTTACGTTGGAATGATATTTCATAGGAACGGTATTTAAAACGGTTGGCCATACCCGGTATTATTTTGGCCCTGAATCGATCCCCACGAGGATCTTCGCAATGATGGAAATAATGCGGATTTAAGATGTTTTGATAAAAGTCTTTTCTTATGTAAGTCTATGTCAAAACATGCAAAATCTCTCTACAGAAACTTTGGAAACCGGTAGCGCGGCCACCTTTGACCCTAGAGACTTCAAATGAGCAAATGACCTACAGGCTTCTGTTATATCAATGGGTTTCATCATGAAATTCCAATTAATACTTTTACAAGTACAAAAAAGTTAAAATAAAAATAAAGAATTAAAAAGGGGTGAGTGGGTGGGGTGGGGGTGGGGGAAGGGGGGGGGGGGCTGTATTTAGACGCGATAACACGATTTCATTTGGCTAACTATACTGAAACAAAAAAGAAACGCAACTCGGGAATTTCCGCTATATATTGCTGCTGTTAATCGAATGGTACATCTCTAAGTAAGACCCTTCCTTTCGGGGGGAAAAAAGAGACTAAATCACATAACACAACAAATAGTATTCCTTGAAAGTTTCATTATTGACAAAGTACGCGTTTGGCTCAAACACGTGAGCAAACTTAGGATGCAACATTTTGCAAACTCTTTACGTTTAATACAGTACGTTAAATACAGTACTGAAATAGCCCATTTTTTCAAACAGGAACTTCAACATTTAAGACTTTCTCGTTATACAGTGTACTGTGGGTAAAACGTCTACAACACAGTTGTGTCCTTTCTCTAACTGCAACATGTTTTACAAAACATATTGGGGATTTCTTTGGAATATTGTGTGGAATTAAGTGTGCAGTATAGCATATACATGATATACAATTATAGCGGAAATTCCTGAGTTGCGTTTCTTTTTTCTTTCAGTATACATTGATAGTTTTAATGATACTAATGTACAGTTGCAATGACAACACATTTCTACATGTACCGACAGCTTTGTTTCATAGGGTAACTGGACGGAACAAACACATTTCGATGCTGAACAACATTTATTAAGGTAAACACACATGACTCAACATCAGACGGACAACGGACACATGTCCTCTTAGCAACGTTTATTAAAAGGTAAACATGACTAACAATTTCAGACGAACAACGGACAAATGTCTCTCTTAACAACGTTTATTAAAAGGTAAACATGACTAACAATTTCAGACGAACAACGGACAAATGTCTCTCTTAACAACGTTTATTAAAAGGTAAACATGACTAACAATTTCAGACGGACAACGGACAAATGTCTCTCCTAACAACGTTTATTAAAAGGTAAACATGACTAACAATTTCAGACGGACAACGGACAAATGTCTCTCTTAACAACGTTTATTAAAAGGTAAACATGACTAACAATTTCAGACGGACAACGGACAAACGTCCTCTTAACAACGTTTATTAAAAGGTAAACATGACTAACAATTTCAGACGGACAACGGACAAATGTCTCTCCTAACAACGTTTATTAAAAGGTAAACATGACTAACAATTTCAGACGGACAACGGACAAATGTCTCTCTTAACGTTTATTAAAAGGTAAACATGACTTACAATTTCAGACGGACAACGGACAAACGTCCTCTTAACAACGTTTATTAAAAGGTAAACATGACTAACAATTTCAGACGGACAACGGACAAATGTCTCTCCTAACAACGTTTATTAAAAGGTAAACATGACTAACAATTTCAGACGGACAACGGACAAATGTCTCTCTTAACAACGTTTATTAAAAGGTAAACATGACTAACAATTTCAGACGGACAACGGACAAATGTCCTCTTAACAACGTTTATTAAAAGGTAAACATGATTATCAGACGGACAACGGACAAATGTCCTTTTCAAGTGGTGACTCCGTAAACGTGTAACATGTCGATAATTCCATTACTGCACACTGCCATAAAGTCTTCACAATAGGATAACGAACATCAGACATGCACAGAAAGCGACAAATACCGGAACTGAAATATGAAGGTACAGTTTATAATATATGTCTAGCAGCCTTCCATCTTGGACGATATGCGGTGAAAAAAAATTAGACCCGATAACGCACCACTCAAAGCATATGGTCACGCTGAATTTATACAAAAATGTAGTCGGGGCCCGTAGCCAGCCCTGAAATTTTAACCGAGCCAAATCACTTATTTTTGTGTCCGGTGGCATTCACCGCCATCTCCACCCTGGATGTTGTTTTTTTATTTTCTGCATTGTTTTGCATTTCCCGGGCAATGTTTTCAGGTTTAAAGGGAATGTAGCGACACAGCAAACCATCTTTATTATTGAGAGTTCTGAAAATACTTGAATAAGGGTGGAAGAATTATCGAAATCGGATAATAAAAAAAGAAGATATGATCATTTGAAGTTCTGTTGAAACGGATATGGAAGCGGCCATTTTCAGAGCTATGACATCACGGTTCTAAATGACCATATATGGAATATTTATAAATATGAACATTTACTGATTTATAGGGAAAAAATGACAGCAACTGTATGAAAAATATGTAATACTTAATGGCAATAATGCTTTATATGACCAGTAAAAAATCATTCATTTGCAGTGATTTTCTTCGTTTTAAATGATATTTATCAATATTCCGTATATGTTAATATGGAACTATGATGTCATAGTTCTAAAAATGGCGGCTCCCATATTCTTTTAGAATAACCTTTAAATGGTCATATCTTTTTTGTTTATCATCCGATTTTGATAATTCTTTCACCTTTTTCCAAGTTTTTTAGAACTCTCAATAACAGAGCTGTTTGGCTGTGTCGCTATATTCCCTCAATGTTGTCAACGATTGATAATGTATCAATATTGAAGATGTTTTATGTAAAGAACGCACATTCCCAAAATTAAACCGAGGCAATGGCCTCTGTGTGCCTCTGTGTGCCTCGGTGCAGCTACGGGCCTGGTAGTGAACAATTATACATGTGGAGGATTTGAACAAGATATATGAACACGATTTGAATTTCCATAACTTATTTCTCGTATTACACAAGCGTTTTTAATCCCAATTGTTTGCATGGTATAGCATAGATACGTTCATGACTGCTTCAAAATGTATCAGTTACAGTGCCCTCCAGAAGTCTTTACAACAATTATAATCACTATTGCATTACATGTTGAACCAGTTATTTAAACTTGTTGAAAAAAAATATCAAAATACTGTTTATTCCAACATGAATCTATCATGCTTTACATTTACTTCATTTTTAATGTGCAAGTTTTTTATTTTCAAACTGTTGTCTGACCTACCCAGATGGAATAATGAAAAGTTTATTTTTCTATTGAAATTTTGCATTGATTTAAAAGGAAACAAGAGATAAACGCCTGATGGCGTTAAAGCCGGGTTTTCCAAAATGTGAAAGATAAGTGCCTGTGTGTTTGGTGAAACTATGTAATAGAGCTTTTCTAAATAAAAAATTTTGTGAGTGGGAGGATGCTTTAATGTTATAGCACATATTTTAGAGAAAGTAGGTCACAGTGACCTAGTTTTCAGGGTAAGGTCAGTGCTTGATAAGAGGAAGGTGCTGTTAAAGTTTGATGAAGATCGGACATGGTAATGCTGATATATAACAAAAAGTTTATTTCCCAACCTCCCCCGACCCAAACAACATCCCCCCCCCCCCCCCCCCCACCGCCGAAACTTAAACAAAAAGGTTAACGTAACGCATGTTTTAGAGAAAGTAGGTCACAGTAACATAGTTTTCAGAGTAAGGTAAGTGCTTGATGACAGGAAGGTGCTGTTAAAGTTTGATGAAGATCGGACATTGTAATGCTGAGATATATAGAAAACACAAAATGTGGACACCCGCCGCCCGCCCGCCTGCCCGGTTTACGCCAATTTATAAGCCGATTTGTCCCCCCTCAAAAATTGAATGTTGTTTAACGGCTCATCAACACAGTATAGATTATTTGGAGCCGCCCAGAGAGAGGGGAAGGATACATAGGAATCCGGGGACCTGTCCTACTCTTATTATCGAATAGATTCCTATGGTTCTTTAACGTGCTCGGAGGATAGACCGATACACGGGACCGCCCGGCTTACATCCCCATCCGACGGACGGGGCTAAGGGAAAGTGTCTTGCCCAAGAACACACCGACGGAACTCAGTGGCACCACGGAGGATTGAACCCGGGGCCTCCGGTTATAAATCCGCCGCGCTACCGACTGCGCCACGCCAGCCCTTCCCCTCAAAAAAACCCGGCTAAAAAAATGTAATGGTCATTCTCTCGTACATTTCTCTAAATGTTGGTTTATGTCATCAAAACTATACTATAAAAAGGTTTAGCCCGACTTTCTAGGGACATATATAAAACAGATGAACATTTATACATTTGTTTGAAGCTATTAGCAATGCTAGGTAAGGAGAGACTTTCCAAAAAAGTGTGTTGTTTTATTATTTTCTAAGCCTTAGTATTAGAATTATCTCCCATATATTAAAAACAAATTATTTCGTCATTCAAACATATTGCTTTGAATACATTTACTATTTGGCCTCCATAAGCATTGCCCATTCTGTCATTGTATAAAAAAAACGCTAACATGTGATAAAAAAAATATTGTTATTCTCAAATAAAACATTACAAATTTCATTATTTTAAAATTACCTCACTTTTCATTGAAATAAGAACGATTTTTGATAACCTATAACAGTAAGTTCCCAACATATTTGCGTTTTTTATCACCGACTGTGTAGCAATCTATGTCACTTTACCATTGAACCCGAACACACACGGCTTTGCATAATTTATTTTTCTCAGTATATACTGGGGATCCCAAAGGGGTTTTGCGTGAAAACGTGATCGGGGTGTTTTTAAAAACGTGAGACGTGAAACAAACAATATTTTTGCGTGATTGCGCGAAAATTATATCAGCGTGATCCGTAATTTTGATCTTGGTAAAACGTGATCGCGTGATATGGTGACGTGAAACGTGAATTTTTAGTCCTTTTCAGTCTTTTTAGTGTCCCTCCTCCTCCCGCGAGCCTCCCCCGAGAGCTGAACTTTCGTACTTGCGCGAACATCTGGCACGGGGAATCCCCGGGGTTTGGTTTTGTTGTTTTGTTGTTGTTGTTGCAACCCACACATTGTACTAGAGAAGCTCGAGCCTATAGCGCTTCACGTCTCCTCATCCAAATTTAACATGAAATGTGAAAGTTCTGCTATTTTCACGTGAAGACGCGATCCTTGTTTTTATTTTACGTGATCACGTGAACACCCCCACACCCCCCCCCCCCCCCCCCCACACCCTTTGGGACCCTCTATACTGAAAGGAAAAGAAACACATAACGGGTATTGTATACTACTGCTAATCGAATGGTGCATGGCGACATTAGGCCTGTCCTTTTGGGAAAACGGTTTAAACAGCACCATTTACGAATTTCGTGTAACACAGTATACTTTGATTAAAAGTTCTACTGCATGAAAGAGTTGCCCTTTCTGTAATTAGTTGTAACCCCTTTTTGTACAAAACACGTTGAGATATATCTGGAATATTACGTGGAATTATGTGTGTATAATAGTGTAATATAGGCAATTTTTTGATTATGCCTTTCTTTTTCCTTTGAGTATATTATGCATTACAAAGTGTAACATGTATACTAAATACAAATTTAGGAATTAATTGGGGTTTACATGTAATGCAATGAGATTATAACAATGTGTAAAGAGAATTATGAAGGGCAATCTTACATTATAAACTGCATGTTAGTGACGTTAAAGGGGCACATGGCAACCTTGAGTTTTATATAAAGCATTAATATGAGCACCTCAGTTTATTAATAATTCCATTAAGCGATGGGCAATCTTATATTAGCAGGAGTTTATAACGGATATTTCGACAATAAAACCGGTTTAAAATCATTTTTTACCGAACAAATGCAATAACCTGTTTAAAATTACCTATTAAATGTTTAAATTTCGCAATATGAAATTTTTTAAGCCGAAATTAAGGTTTTATTTCATACCCCAGCCAACCTCGTTTTCGCTTCTTGGAGAAGGGGTTGGATGGGGTATTAAAGTTAATACTCGGACCACATAATGATTCGGATATAGGTAGCTGTGAAGTAGGATACGGATCAAGCTGGTGCTAGTGGGCGCGAGAGGTATTGCTTTATGCATTACATCTCCTGAACAGATTCAATAACTACGATTTAAAGACTGTGTGTGCAAGCCGTCATGAATTGTGGAGGATTTGTTTTACTTGTAAAAGTTTAACGAAACGGGGCATAACTCTTCCAAGAATAATTGGTAAGAATTACAGGTTATTGAATGTGTATGGAGAAATATTATTTGGAGCTCATTATTTGGCGAAAGTGACGAGCTTGCGTAATTTCAATTAATAGTCGTTTCATATTGGCTAATATTATATTCACTCAACACAATGTATAATTACACGATGTATAATTGGTCACGTGGGTTTTGTGGGATATAATTTGAACAAACGACACATTCGTATTCATCTATCGTATGACAATTTAATTAATATTTATCCTTGAGCAAGAGAATTAATCCTCATTGATCAGTACTGGTTCTACCCATGAAGTCATCGAGTGCGATTACTAAAAGTTGCAAGAACTGGTTTCACAGTCATTGCACAATTCATAACTGTCGCATGACATCATCAAAATAATCTGACCAATCAGTGATCAATAAAATAAAATACCTCCACATTCTGTAGGCGTAAACTCGGTGTTTATCGTTGATGCTCAACTGACTTTAGCCCTTTATAAAACTAATTTTCAGTGATAATTATATTAACCCGCTAAGCACGACTATAATAGCCTTTGCGTTCATTGTAAACCCAGATCAACCTGCGAGTAACTCGCAGGGTTTACAATGTCCGGCTGCTGATCAGTCATTTCCCCCAAAACACCCCTTTGTCACATAAATTCAATGGTCTTAATTCAAAGAAAGAAACGTCCATTATATACTCGTATATGTAGCGGGTTATGGGTTAAAAGCTTTATTTGTTATGTGCAGCTGTGTCTTCTTTCGGTGTTGTCTGATTTTAAAACACCAATATGGATATATCTAATTTGAATTATGGCCTAATATTTTGATTTTTCATTGAGACCGAGGATAAAGTCCGAGTAAATCCCTTTATTTTCACCTACTGAATATCTCAACATCTCGGAAATAAGTAACTAATGGCAGGATGTGAAAATTATGAATCGATGTAAAAGAAATATGTTTAAACTTCAAACAATTCAGTCGACATATTTGCTAAACATTTTATTGCGAAAGAGGTAACCTTTCAAACGTAAATAAAACGAGTATTACATTTGCAATGAAATTTTCAGCAAAAAGTGTGAATTGTTTCATACTAGAGATTAAATTTAAGCATTCATGTCTCCTTTGTTTTCAAATATATCAATAAAAGCCAAGTGACCAAATATAAAGTTTGTTCAGTGTATACATACAGTACGTTTAAATACTAGTACTGAAATGTTTCCTTCGGCATCGTATTCAGATACAATAAATGTCAATGGAACAATATGAAAGTATCCAATGAAGGTCAATATTTTCCAAGTTATGAGTTGCAGGTAGCCTCCGGCGCGTTACCGACTGCGCCACACCAGCCCTCGCAAAGAACAGTGTAGCTAAATGTAAAATCCTTAAGATTATCGTTTGTGTCCCCGGTGCAGGTATTTTGAAAGATCGCGAAGAAAACCACCAAAATCGTTTAATTGAAGATTTGAACCGACAAATCACATCGCAAAAATAATCGACCTGTTAGTAGAACCTTAAACTGAATAAACGCTTGTTCAAATGCAATTAAAGTATTTGCACGCGTTCTCTGCTCTCCGGTTTAAGTAATCGCAAATACGTAAAGCTGGTAACTCCTTATCAAGTCGAAGGCCCTTTATGGTCGTGTCTTTATTTGTAATTTTATGCCCACCATCCCATGGCTAATTCGTGTTGTTAAATCACTAACTTTAACGCAGGACACTTGCTATATGGACAGCAGTGCAAATCGTACCTTAACACAGGTGACCATCGTTTTACAGAAGATGGTGGTCTTTTCTTGCGACTTGTACACACGACTTTCTGATTCACAGTATGACCGACAAACTACGTATTTCCTTTGATAAATCGACTGGTTACGCGAACACACGCTCCGTAAAAAATGCAAAACTTCTTTCTTATAAACTGCAAATGTAATTCAGTAATAGTCATATGTTTGAAATCAACTGTTATAGGACGTACCTGCTCTAGATGCACTGCCTCGAAGCAGATAATTAAGAAGAAATCAGCTGTTATAGGACGTACCTGGTCTAGATGCACTGCCTCGAAGCAGAGAATTAAGAAGAAATCAGCTGTTATAGGACGTACCTGGTCTAGATGCACTGCCTCGAAGCAGAGAATTAAGAAGAAATCAGCTGTTATAGGACGTACCTGGTCTAGATGCACTGCCTCGAAGCAGAGAATTAAGAAGAAATCAGCTGTTATAGGACGTACCTGGTCTAGATGCACTGCCTCGAAGCAGAGAATTAAGAAGAAATCAGCTGTTATAGGACGTACCTGGTCTAGATGCACTGCCTCGAAGCAGAGAATTAAGAAGAAATCAGCTGTTATAGGACGTACCTGGTCTAGATGCACTGCCTCGAAGCAGATAATTAAGAAGAAATCAGCTGTTATAGGACGTACCTGGTCTAGATGCACTGCCTCGAAGCAGAGAATTAAGAAGAAATCAGCTGTTATAGGACGTACCCGGTCTAGATGCACTGCCTCGAAGCAGAGAATTAAGAAGAAATCAGCTGTTATAGGACGTACCCGGTCTAGATGCACTGCCTCGAAGCAGATAATTAAGAAGAAATCAGCTGTTATAGGACGTACTCGGTCTAGATGCACTGCCTCGAAGCAGAGAATTAAGAAGAAATCAGCTGTTATAGGACGTACCTGGTCTAGATGCACTGCCTCGAAGCAGAGAGTTAAGAACATGAAGCTGATAAGTCGTCTTGGCGTACATAGATGTGTCGTCCTCGTCCAATGCTCTTCTCTTTTTCCCAGGGTTGCAACCCTAGAAACAATATGAAATTCGTTTAATAACAAGAGATGTTTGTAAAAAATATATGCCCCACTTCAACAACCATGACACAAACATTACTGCCAAGTTTTGAGTGCCAGCTGTTTTTGAGTTATGGAAGCCAAGCAATTTTAAGTGAGTTTTCACATATACATAGTGTATGTGTGTGTGTGTAGTCCTAAGGTGTCCGTCCGCCAACGAACACGTCGAGGTAATCCTAACGCGATGGGCACAATAGAGTCTGGACTTATACATAGTGTATCATTGGCAGTTATCCTTATATATAGATGTTGGTATTTTACATTTGGATTTCACATGGGTTGCTTAATTTGCATATTCTTCATCAAAATAATGTATCCGATATGTCAAAATTACTCAATAGTTTGAGTTTAAAGAGTGAAAATAAATAATAAATGTATTTTTTTTAATTAGAATCAAATTTAATCTTAATATTTATTCAATAAAGAGAGGTAATTAACAAAATAATTTTAAATTAATATTGTTATTTAGGTTTGAATATAGAAACATAACAACATACTTGTATATTAAAAAAATAGGCCCAAGAGGGCCTGTATCGTTTTACTGGATACCACGGGGCGGGGCCCAAATTTGACCCCAGGTTCACCATTTGAACAAACTTGGTAGAGGATCCAAAAGCTGATATTAAATAAAATTAAACCTTTATCTCTTGTAGTTTCAGAGAAGATTTTTGAAGTTCTTCCCTATAACTCTATTTAAAGCTGATCCAGCAAAAGAAAAAAAAATATTTAAAAAAAAAAAAAAAATAAGAAAAATAAATAAATAAATAAATAAATAAATAAATAAATATATATATATATATTTAAAAAATTGAATCCATATATGGAAAAAAAATAGTTTTAAAAAATAAAAAGTGATTTTTAGTGATTTTCTTTTTACAAGTTTTGTTACCATGGCAACCAAATGTCTTATGCGAATCTACTCAAAAGGGGAGGTGTATAACTACACCATGAGACAAAACATTTTTGCCAAGTTTGGCATTTGTAGTGCCAGATGTTTTTGAGTTTTCACGAAGACAAGCGATTTTTAGTGATTTTTTACAAGTTTTGTTACCATGCCAACCACATTTCTTAAGCGAATCTACCCAAAATGGGAGGTGCACAACTAGACCATGAGGCAAACATTCCTGCCGAGTTTTGAGTTTGTAGGTCAAGCTATTTTTGAGTTGGTGCGAAGACAGGCGATTTTTAGTGGTTATTTTACATGTTTTGTTACCATGGCAACCACATTTCTTAGGCAAATCTACCTAAAAGGGGAGGTGCACAACTAGACCATGACACAAACATTCCTGCCAAGTTTCGAGTTTGTAGTGCCAGCCATTCTTGAGTTATCACAAAGACAAGATTTTGGGATGGACCGACCGACCGACCGACATTTTTTATATATGTTTTGTTACCCTGGCAACCACATTTTTTAAGCAAATCTACCCAAAAGGGGAGGTGCACAACTATACCATGACACAAACATTTCTGGCAAGTTTCGAGTTTGTAGTGCCAGCTGTTCTTGAGTTCTCGCAAAGACAAGAAGATTTCTGGATGGACCGACAGACACCTGTGCAAAGCAGTATGCCCCCCCCCGCCCCCCCCCCCCCCCACCTTCCCTTCGCCTTTTAAGGGTGACAATTATACCCCAGCTACCAGTACTCCCCATTCACCACCCTACCGTTTGAGTAAAGATTGAGTGGAATGGGATTTTCATGATCAGGTAATGGTGGCCTTGATCTACTGACCTCAAAACCAATCTTTTCATCACAGGCAGTCCACCTATTAAGTTTCATAAAATTTGCATCAGGGGGAGAAGAGTTATGGATCGGACAAGGTTTTTTAATTATCGGGTCCCGGTGACCTTGACCTTTGACCTACTGACCTCAAAATCAATAGGCGTTGTCATCTCACCACAGGCAGTTCACTTAATGAAGTTTCACAAGATTTACTTCAAGGGGAGAGGAGTAATGGAGCGAACAAGTTTTTTCATTATCGGGTGCCGGTGACCTTGACCTACTGATCTCAAAATCAAAAGGGATCGTCCTCTCACCACAGGCAGTTTACATACGAAGTTTCATGAGATTTGCTTCCGAGCGGACAAGGTTTTTTCATTATCGGATGCAGGTGATCTTGACCTTTGACCTGCTGACCTCAAAATCATTTGTGGTCGTCCTCTCACCACAGGCAGTTCGCCTATGAAGTGTCATGAGATTCTGATTCAGTTGGAAGGAGTTGTGGAGCGAACAAGGTTTTTCATTATCGGGTGCCGGTGAACTTGACCTTAGACCTACTGACCTCAAAATCAATAGGCGTCAAATTCTCACCACAGGCAGTTCACCTACGAAGTGTCATGCTATTTTGATTCAGGTGTAAAGGAGTTGTGGAGCGAACAAGGTTTTTCATTATCGGGTGCCGGTAACCTTGACCTTTAACCTATTGACCTCAAAATCCCTTGACCTTTGAGCTAAAAATCAATAGCGGTTGTCCTCTCACCACAGGCAGTTCACCTATGAAGATTCATGAGATTTGCTTCATGGGGAAAGGAGTTATGGAGCGGACAATGTTTTTCATTATCGGGTGCCGGTGACATTGGCATTTGTCCTACTGACCTCAAAATCAATATTGTTCGTCCTCTCACCACAGGAAGTTCACTTATGATGAGGATAGTTATACTGCCAACAAAGAAACTGCCAGTGTATATATCGACGGTCAATGAGACTGATTAGCTCTGGTATATAAACGGAGGCCCGAGTCAAGTTCTCTTTGAAAAGTCCTGGTATATTGAACAGTATCTAGGATATTGCAGTATAAAATACTTCAAACTATTTTATGAAGAGAAAATCCCAAATTAACAAGTTTTCTATACAAAATGCAAAACTTTGAGAAAACAAAACACCAACACATCTGATGGAACGCCTGCTTTTAATTTTGAAAATACTGGTTTCATACAACAGCTGTAGTGGGAGGGCCTCATCATCTGAAACAAAATTGAATGCCACCATTTCCTCATGCAAATTTAGTTAGAAATACAAATGCTCTCCCCATCCCCTCCCCTCAACTCAACGCCAACTCAACGCCACCCCTCCACCCACCCTTCCACACCCGCCCCCCCCCCCCCACCCCCACCCCGCACCCACCCCCATATACTAGGCTGGAAATAGGTCCTTAAACACGGTTTTAAATAAAGCAATTAGCTATAAACTTTCTCAACACAATACAACACGCGTAAATAGTTACCTGATAACAGTTGTTAGTATCAGGACATAGTTTCAGATCACATTCAAGGAAGACATCGTCGTTGTTGTAGAATTGGAAAACGGAGAGACTGGTGCTGTATATTTTGGAATAAACGGAGGTGGTTCCGTTACCAAAATCCTCAACAAGGCTGTCGTCTTGTGTACACCTAAAATAATGTGTACATGCTTTTGTCGGGATCTAGAAGAATCGACTCTCGTCATTACAATACAAGAAATCCGTGGATTCACATGTCTCGCCTAATGGGGGCTGTACATAAAAATAAAAAGGTCAATGATGTTTAAATGAAAGTTTGTAAACATTTAAGCAACTAAAAACAACGGAGTTTGCCGTTTGCTGAGATGACATTTAAGTGCATTTGTTTAAAAACAAAATGCCATCCTATTAAAAACCAGAGGCCCAAGAGGGCCTGTGGATGCTCTACTGGCTAAAACGGCTCTTATATATCAAGGGTTGTCGACATAAAATTCCCATCAGTAGTTTTTTTAAAACATTGCAAAAACAACAGGGATAGGACGGCCTTAGATCGCTCACCTGGTAATCATGGGCAATAAGTCTACTGTGTCTAGTCTGGCATGGGTATTTTTTAATTTGTCCCACTTTCTTCTATGAATGTAATTTCATAAAAATGGGTGGTGGGGTGAGTGGGGGGTATAATAACATTCTAAACAAATCTGGTAAAGATCAGATAAAAAATGAAGTAACTACAGATTTAACAAAGGAAAATACAATATAGCATTTTCCAACAAATCAAGGGCCATATCCTGTTGTTACTAACAATATCTAGCTGGATTTTGAACTTGTAAAATTTTCATTGATATACCGCGCTTTGCACAACTAGACATCATACTGAGGCTTCCTGCCAAATTTTGTAGAAATCCAACAAGCCATTTAGGAGGAGCAGCGCCGACAAGAAATTTAAAGTAAAAATGTCAAAGTGCCATTACTCCGTCATAAATCAGCGAACTAGAACAAAAGCGCGATATGCACAACTAGACATCTTACCTATGCTTCCTGCCAAGTTTCGTCGAAATCCAACAAGGCGTTTAGGAAGAGTAGCGCCGACAAGAAATTTAAAAGTAAAAATGTCAAGGGGCCGTAACTCCATCAAAAATAAACGAACCGGAAAAAAACGCAACAGGCACAACTAGAAATCATAGCTATGCTTCCTGCTAACACGGCGTTAACATAAAAAAAATATTAAGAAGTAATTTAAAAAAAAAGTAATGAAATAAAACATTTAAAAAAAAAATTATTTTTTTTAAACAAATTAAAAAATAATAATAAAAAATCAAATAAATAAATGAAATAAAAAATAATAATATCTTTGTTTTTAAACAAATTAAAAAAAAATAAATAAAAAAATATATATACGATACGTATATACCACTCAAGATACAACTATAAGCAAAGTTTTTTAAGGTCTGGTGCATACAGTTTGTGAAAAAGTGACCTAAACGCAAAAGTTGAACCTAAAAATTATTAAATTATCTGCCCTTTGCTTGGAGGGTCAAGGTCACATCCACATTTGCTTTGTCACGTTGCGATGTACCACCCAAGATACAACTATAAGCAAAGTTTGAAAGGTCTAGTACATACAGTTTGCGAAAAAGTGACCGAAACGCAAAAGTTGAACCTAAAAATTATTAAGTTATCTGCCCTTTGCTTTGAGGGTCAAGGTCACTTCCACATTTTTTTTGTCACGTTGCGATGTACCACCCAAGATACAACTATAAGCAAAGTTTGAAAGGTCTAGTGCATACAGTTTGTGAGAAAATGACCTAAACGCAAAACTTGAATGCCGCCGCCGCCGCCGCCGCCGCCGCCGCCGCCGCCGCCGCCGGAAAAGCAACCTCTTTTTTTCTTCAAAAAGGCGAGACAAAAACTAAATTTTAGTAGCGACTACCTACTGGCATGTAATTTTAAGTTAATTGTGTAATACTGATTAAACCGGCATTCACCACACCGCAGAAGTGCTACTGGTTGGTACCACCTCGTATGAACTCGGTCAATACGTAAAACGCGTCTCCGCGGAAACCGACTTTGTAACTCTATAGCATCGTTGAGACACCGACAGATTATCGAGGTCACAGTGTCTGAACGATGCTATATAGTTATATAGTTGGTTCAATCGGAACTGCCTCAACCATTTTTTTTTTCAAAAATAATCTCGGAAAGGAATAGATACCATCTTGGATACTACTTTTCGGTCACGTGGGTTCAGTCACGTGTAATAAACAATGGCGGCGCCCACTAAACCAGCATGCTCATTATTCCGATGATCTACGGAAATGAATTGAATTGAATGTTGTTTAACGGCTCATCAACACAGTATAGGATATTTAGAGCCGCCCCAGAGAGAGGGGAAGGATACATAGGAATCCGGGAACCTGCCCTACTCTTATTATCGAATAGATTCCTATGGTTCTTTAACGTGCTCGGAGGATAGACCGATACACGGGACCGCCCGGTTTACGTCCCCATCCGACGGACGAGGCTAAGGAAAAGTGTCTTGCCCAAGAACACGCCGACGGAACACAGTGGCACCACGGAGGATTGAACCCGGGGCCTCCGGTTACAAATCCGCCGCGCTACCGACTGCGCCACTACGGAAATGAGCGAGTCTGTACGATTGTATGCAAATAATTACATACTATTTTTTATATTTAACTATTTTAACTTAAACCGACCATAAAATGATGACTTATTTTGTAAGAGTGTAAAATCTAATAAATAACATAAATATGTTTAAAATCAATCCATTTCTGGGTCTATATTTTTGATACGGTTTACAAGGTACTTTGCCGGGGCAAATCACCCAACCTATTGAATCGACGTGCAGGCTTAACGGAAGAAAATCACTGTGGTATTCATGCCTGGTGTAGTCAAAAGGAGTTCCCAAGTATATAATCCCTAAGGTATTTTTTAGTATTTAATTCCTGTTTTTCTGGCTGAAATGACTTAATTGACTTGTTTGTGAGAGCAAAGAACCATTTGTATGGTTGTATGACGATTTTATCAACTTGAAAGTTTTGAAAGTGAAAGTAGAACACATTTAAGAGGTACCGAATGAATGCAGTCTGTTCACGGTGTCAACAAAGATCAGAATTTTATTTTCTTATGTGCCACATGATCCCTACTATTCTCAGCAGTTTTCTAGAGATGAAGGTCTCGTGACTAAATGAACTAAGAATATGTAAGTGAATCTTAGTTTGAACTTCATTTTGAAAAATGGCTAACTAGAAAGCTTGGGAAATATTGTACAGGACTCAGTGGGATTTGTTTTACTTCCGGTACACCTGTATCTTTGGAAATACCTATTACCCTATTATTTCCGATGACCTACGGAAATGAGCGAGTTTGTACGATTGATAGTCTGTTTTCGTGGAGACGTGTTTTACGTATTGAACGAGTTCATACGGTGATAATCCGTCACAGTGTCTCAACGATGCTATAGAGTATATAGTAAATTTTCGTGGAGACGCGTTTTACGTATTGACCGAGTACATACGGGGTGTGTACTTCATGCGTTACTGTCGACACGTCAAATCGCATAAGTGCTGCTTTGTCCACGACATACTAAAATAGTGAAACTCAGGATCGAGCAAGGTATTTGCGACTTTCTATATCATTGCATCAGTGAGGCGTCTCATAATGGAAACTGCATTAGACGCATTCCATGGCTTCTCCGCCATGCAACTTTTATTTTCTTAATAGGTTACCAGGAATAAGGTCGTCAGAAAACAGCTATTCTCGCTGAATGAACACATACCAGGTCGACCATTCTCATAAATAACGTTTATATTGCCTCATCTCTCTGTATGTGTATCATTTTATATATTCTGAAAAAGTAGCTGAATTAACTGAATATTTGCGTATTAATATTTAAGGAAATGTATTTACCCAGCAACTATAATTTGTTTATTTGTTCCAGTGGTGGTGTCTGTCCCGGCGTATGCCCAACATGATGTTACCGTTAGATAATACTCAGCTGAAATAACAAGAGATGTTTGTAAAACATATATGCCCCCCACCCTTCAACAACCATGACACAAACATTCCTGCCAAGTTTTGAGTGCCAGCTGTTTTTGAGTTATGGAAGCCAAGCAATTTTTAATGAGTTTTCACATATACATAGTGTATCATTGGCAGTTATTCTTAGGTAGGTATTTTACATTTGGATTTCACATGGGTTGCTTAATTTGCATATTCTTCATCAAAATAATGTATCCCATATGTCAAAATTACTCAATAGTTCGAGTTTAAAGAGTGAAAATAAATCATACATGTATTTTTTTTAATTAGAATCAAATTTAATCTTAATATTCATTCATTAAAGGGAGGTAATTTAAAAGATAATTTTAAATTAATATTGTTATTTAGGTTTAAATATAGAAATATCACAACATACTTGTATATTAAAAACAATAGGCCCAAGAGGGCCTGTATCGTTCTACTGGATTCCCCGGGGCGGGGCCCAAATTTGACCCCAGGTTCACCATTTGAACAAACTTGGTAGAGGATCCAAAAGCTGATATTAAATAAAATCTTGTAGTTTCTGAGAAGATTTTTGAAGTTCTTCCCTATAACTCTATGTAAAACTGATCCAGCAAAAGAAAAAAAAAAGAAAAAATAAAAAAAAAGAAAGAAAAAAAAAAATATATATATAATCTAAATAAAAAAAATAATTAAAAAGTGAACCCATCACCCAATAGTTTAAAAAAAACAAGCAATTTTTAGTGATACCATGGCAACCACATTTCTTATGCGAATCTACCCAAAAGGGGAGGTGTATAACTACACCATGAGACAAACATTCTTGCCTAGTTTGCATTTGTAGTGCCAGCTGTTCTTGAGTATCACGTAGACAAGCGATTTTTAATGATTTTTTACAAGTTTTGTTACCATGCCAACCACATTTCTTATGGGAATCTACCAAAAAGGGGAGGTGCACAACTAGACCATGAGACAAACATTCCTGCCGAGTTTTAGGTTTTTTAGTGCCGGCTGTTCTCGAGTTATAGCGAAGACAAGCGATTTTTAGTGAATTTTTACAACTTTTGTTACCATGGCAACCACATTTCTTATCCGAATCTACCCAAAAGGGGAAGTGTACAACTACACCATGACACAAACATTTCTGCCGAGTTTCGAGTTTTTAGTTCAAGCTGTTTTTGAGTTAGCGCGAAGACAGGCGATTTTTAGTGTTTTTTTACATGTTTTGTGACCATGGCAACCACATTTCTTATGCGAATCTACCCAAAAGGGAAGTGCACAACTATACCATGACACAAACATTCCTGCCAAGTTTCGAGTTTGGATGGACCGACATTTTTTATATGTTTTGTTACCCTGGCAAACACATTTCTTATGCGAATCTACCCAAAAGGGGAGGTGCACAACTACACCATGACATTTCGAGTTTGGATTGCCAGCTGTTCTTGAGTTCTCGCAAAGCTAGAAGATTATGGACCGACCGACAGCCTGTGCAAAGCCATAAGCGCCCCCCCCCACCCCCACCCCCCCCACCCCCCCCCCCCCCCCCCCCCCCCCCCACACCTACTCACCCAAAAAAAAAAGTACCCCTTTTTTGCTGGTATTCCCACAACATCTAAGCAAAACCAATACACGCGTTCCTGGAATGTCGATAAACATTATTTACAAATCGTAAAATACTAAAACCATCGTTAATTTTTCTCGAACCTCGTTGAACTTGTTGATACATAAGGCTGCGTGATTATGTCCCAGTCGTATAAAGGAATGTACGTATCCCGTAGTATCCTGCAAAGACAGTTTTCGGTGAAGTATTAGTGTACACCGTACAACACCCACAAGTAGCGCATACTTTGTCGAGGGGCTAACGACGTTACGAAAACCTTCTAGCCGCTCAACGATGCAGGTTCGAATCCCACTGGGATCTCGACTTGCAAGTGTGAAATGTCGGATTTTTACGGATGGCGGGAGATATACGGTATTGGTTCTACCCAGAAAAAATGGGGTGATCCGCCTCTACTACAAACAAGAGGCCCGCGAGGGCCAGTGGACGCCCCACTGGCTAAAAATAAAGTTTATCTATAAGGGGCCATCACTTTTTCACAAATCATTGTTTTGTTGAAATCCAGCCAGAGGTTCAGGAGAACTAGTCTGTACAATGTTAGTGTTTTAAAACCTTTAATGGGTCATAACTCTGTCAAAATTCATTCAACTAGAACGCGACAATGAAATACGCAACTAGGCTTGGTACTAATCATCCCTGCCAAGATTCGTTGAAATCTGTCCAGGGTATCAGGAGAATTAGTTTGTCCATTTAAACATTAAAAAGGGCCAAAAATCATTCAACCAGAACACGGCAATGACAGGCAAGGAGATCATAAGAGATTTAATCTGGACAAAGTTTGTGTATTAAAACATTTAAAGGGCCATAACTCTGACAAAAATTATTCCACCCGAATATGGCGATGATATGCACAACTAGGCTTGATACTGGTCATTCTTGTCACGTTTCGTTGAAATCCGGCCAGGGGTTCAGGAGAACTAGCCCGGAAAAGGTTTGTATATATAAAAAAAACTTTTAAGGGCCATAACGCCGCCGAAAAATAGGTAAACCGGAACACGACGATGATATGCACAACTAGACCTGGAACTGATCATCACTAAAAGGGTTTGTTTAAATCCGGCCAGGGGTTCAGGAGAACTAGTCAGGACAAAGTGTGTGTATTAAAATTCCACCAAAATCATTCACTCGGAACACGGTGACTAAATGTACAACTAGGCTTGGTACTGAACATCCCTGCAAAGTTTCACTAAAATCCGGCCAAATGAAGGCCCTTTCGACTTAATGAGGCCAAATTATAGCATATTTCAGAAAATCAAGGGCCATAACTCCTGTGTTACTAATCCAATTTGATTGGTCTTCGAACTTGTCCAAATTTAAATTAATTGATAGTAACAATTTGGTAAAGTTTGGTAACGATCGGATGAAAAATGAAGGCCAATCGTCTTTAATGCGGCAATATATAAAAATTATAACTAAATCAAGGACCATAACTCTAGTGTTACTGGTCCGATCTGGCTGGCTTTTGAAATTTTCCGAGCTGTCGTTGACATCAACAATCTTGTAAAGTTTGGAAAAGATCCGATAACAAATAAAGGCCCTATAGTGTTAACGAGGCCAAAATATAGCATATTTAAGAAAATCAAGGGCCATAACTGCGGTGTAATTGGTTCAGTTTGACTGGTTTTCGAACTTGCCCGAGCTTTCATTGATATTAACAACCTGGTAAAGTTTGGTAAAGACCGGATGAAAAATAAAGGCCTATAGCCTTAACGAAGCAAAATATAGCGTTTTCAACTAAATCAAGGACCATAACTCCGCCGTTACTGGTCGGATATGGCTGGTTTTCGAAATTGTCCGAGCTTTCATTAATATTAACAATCTGGTAAAGTTTGATAAAGATCGGATGAAAATGGCCTATCGTCTTAAGTAACGTGACAAAAGTTAACGACGGACGACGGACGGACAGACGGACGACGGACAACTCGGCATCGCATAAGCTCTGCTGGCCTTCGGCCTGTATAGCTAAAAAAACGATCGTCATATATGGACTAAAATGTGCTAACAATGACAGAAAATACCACTGAATCAAAAAACAACACCCACAAGTATGCTTCTCGCATCATAAAATGTATACGTTTCAACATACCTGGAATCGTTATTTCCCACGTCAATACTTCACCTACGCTTGCACGTGAAACGGTAGTTGCTCCTGATTTTAGCACAGATACGATGCTATACGTTGGCTTGGAGGAGACTGGTGATTCTGTCACCAATCTTAAATAATAAATGTAAATACATAAAGTTTATCCCGCTTCTTAGAAAGCTAAATTGTTTCAATGCTGTAAAAAAAAAGTTAAACCAAGAGTTATGGAAACGGAAGACAGAAATACTTTTGTAGTTAACCGATATGTCGGGTTAATTAAATTCGTTAAAGTGGTTTAAGATATGCGATGAAAAGTGAACATGGACATACTTTAAATGAATCACGATAGTTACGGCATTTGTTCTACGGTTCCATTTAGGACAGTAAAAACGTATTTAGTTTCATGGAAGTCCTTTTAGCGGGGTCGGATTACGAGCTGACCATACGCTGTTGAGCAAGGTCAACCACCGATCCCGGGGCGAGTATAATGGACCCAGAGTTCGTTTGTATAAAACAAATGGTTATGCATTTAATTTATCAAGAATCGAGAAGTAAGTCTCAACACTTGTCTCAATTAGAAAAAACTCTTGCCTACTGTAAACTCGTTTTAAGCCGTAAACGAAACTTTCAAACAAGGGTCATTAGATGGACCACCAGCAACTACACGGCATACACAAGGGTCATTAAATGGACCACCAGCAACTACACGGCATACACAAGGGTCACTAGATGGACCACCAGCAACTTCACGGCATACACAAGGGTCATTAGATGGACCACCAGCAACTACACGGCATACACAACAGCTGTCTATAGTCCTTGAGCTGGGTGTAGACCCCCTCCCCCACCCCCCCCCACCCCCACCCGCAGGGGGAATTTTGTAGGGTATGATTTTCTGAAAGAACATACAATACGCTTCAAAATGAGACATGTGTGCCATCTGAGCGTTGGGGCTTTAGTGAGTTTTGGGGGAAAACGTTGCGTTTTTAGTCGAAAATCGCCGAAATCTGGAATTATTTTTTAGAACAAGAATGGAATATATTAGAACCAATTTGAATTGATGAAATCTTTCTCGGAACATATCTCTATGTGTCCCATCATATAATTTATGGATCCGATACTAAAATATTGAGATTTTGGGTAAAAATGTTTAAGAAAATGAATAAAATCGCTGATATCTGTAATACATTGGGGGTATATAACTAAAAATTAGAAATATGTCTAATACAACAGAAAAAGATATATTGTAACCTTTTTGGGCAGGGTAACGTCCAGTGATTAAATAAAAAAAAGTTCCAAGACGCATGATGTTTGGAAATGCCTTAATTTTGGGGCGAAAAATGTGTATTTTTGTCAAAAATCGCCGGAATCTGGAATTATTTTTCTAAATAGTTTGAAACCCAATAAGCCCAATGATGACAGAAATCAGTGTTTTTTGGTCATTTTTTCCAACATTTGCCCTAAAA
>JAWPHD010007120.1:0-134061 GCA_037043455.1 Cyrtodaria siliqua
ACCTCATGATTCAGTGTAAAAGTTAACAACAGAAATGGATATTATATGTGTGTAAAAGACAAGGACATTAACAAAATAACTTTAATAAGTTTCGATAGAATACATATATTAATTATGTAAATAGATATGCATGAATGAATGAATGAATGAATGAATGAAAATGTTACATTCAGTTGTTTTAATTTAATTCTTGTGAAATCAGGGAAACCAGTTGAACCCGTACCGAATTACTCCTGACACATCCAAAATCAGAACTGAACATGGGTACTCCACGATAAAGGCAAGTAAATACCCGTTTCGAGGGAATTGCTGTCATCTATTGATATATTCAAAATGTTGAACTCGACTCAAAATTTAAATTTTTTGAAAAGCATAATTCAAAAATTTAAAATTACATTGTCGTTTTTTTATTTAATTATTGTGAAAACTTTGACCTCAATTATACCCCGATTCACCCAAATTCAGGGATGAACACGGGTACCACGACAAAGGCGGTAAAATACCCTTTCGAGAGATAAGTATTGGAATTTGTTCTTTAAAGGACAAATTACTGTTATTTAACTGACACATATAAACCATCTATTGTATAACATTCTGCCGGTGCAATTTATAACATGACTTCTTTTTTCAAACAATTTCATAGGGAAGGGTGATCTATGGTTTATACGGTACAATTTTTTTTTTTTATCAATATTCGCAACATAAACCCACCCACCCTGTCATGTTATTGAAAACAGTGGTTTTGGGCTTTTTCATGTTTATATTTTCAGAACACGGAGACTTCAACGGTTTCAGTCTGTTCTTCCGTCACGGCTTCAACGGGGTTTACAGCACTCAACATTCGGGATTTCCTCATGGTGGCGGCAGCTTTTTGCGATTACAGCAATGACTTATAGTATAGTTAATAAGAATTTTGACATTTTCAATCGAAGAACTGTCAATTAGGTACATTTGTCTTTGTGAACTGCTGTCCCATGGTTCATAAAGTACATATATATGTTTTAATTAACACATTTTATCTTACTTCTATTTTGTTAAATCCGTGGCCAATATATTCCAATAAACATAAACTGTAAACATCGCCTTGTATTGTTCATAAAGCCATCTTTAATAACTCTTTGTTGCTTGCAATATTTTGAACTCAACTCGCCAATTCATGGAGTGGCTGTTAGACGTTCGTCCTGACAGACAGCAAATGGCGGACGGACGGCGGATTGGCGGACGGACGGACGACGAACGAAGAATTATTATCACAGTACATTAGCTTACCTGATTATTTTACTAATGTTTACTTATGACATAAAGATGCTTCATTCAGATTTCGGCCCCGTTCATGATCCAGTAATATAAACGGGTCCTGGTAGAACCGATGGTTGGTTCACATTTAAACTCGGTTACTTATCTTGGGATAGCCTACTTCAGTAGTCCGACATATGTTGTAGACTGTCATCTGCAATCATACTTATAAATAAACAAGACTATCGGTAGAACCGATGGATGGTTCACATTTAAACTCGGTTACTTATCTTGGGATAGATAGCCTACTTCAGTAGTCTGACATATGTTGTAGACTGTCATCTGCAATCATACTTATAAACAAGATTATCCCGATGGATGGTTCCTGAATTAAAGGGACAGACTGCAATCTTGAAATTGGTATCAAGCATTAAGTTTGTGTGTGTGTGTGTGTGTGTGTGTGTGTGTGTGTGTGTAGTTCTAAGGTGTATAGTCCCTCCACCAACAAACTCGATAAGCCGTTAGGTATCTTAAAGAGATGGACACAATAGAGTCTGGACTATCAGGCATTAAAATTAGCGTCACGATATATTAATTCAGTATAATTTTAACTTTAAAACTACTTGCATATCATTAAATAAATGTGAGTTTTCATTTTTTCTTATTAGTTTTATTTTCTTATTTTCTCTCATAGTTTTAAATATATTATTGGTGCAATATTATCAACAGTTAATAATATGCAAAAACAACTTTCTATATTTATTATTAATGATTGAGGTAAAGCAGGGTATGTAGGAAATATCGGGACACCGCGAGTTTCTTAAAATCAAGAATTCCGTGTGTCCCTTTATGGCTATGACTCGGCATATGGCTCGGCATATAGAGAGCATCGGTAGAGGAGTATGCGGCAATATACAACAGATACTTATCTGACAAATACTTTCACTGGTCAATGCTTTATTACGGTTACTCCACATGTTAAAGTATAATGTTTCTGCAGGTCAGTGTTGCCAGTGAACAGTGATTATGGCAGACCAGACTAGCTACTTGTCTGTCTATCACTGATGCTAATTAACATAGCAATTATCAAACCATTTTGAAACACACCAGCCAAAAAACGCATGACCCAGCATTACTTAGACTAAATTAAGTTAAGATACGGTCCTGTATTTACAGTCCTGCCAAACCATAGAAAGTGTATGTCCTTATAGCGGAGGAAATAACTGAGATATTTGGCAAAATAGTTCAAATTGTGATACAAGCATGAAAGTTGGCAGAATAATATAATCCTCTAGGGTGTCCTTATCATGCTGAGAACCTGCGCCACTTCATTTTCACCTCATTTCAAAATGTTCACGCATTTTCCAAATGGCCGTCAAAATGGCCTAGAAGTTCAAAAAGTTCAACCATGTCAAAGTATTATGCATAAACTGGTAGTAAAACGTAATTGTATAATGCGTTATTATACACTAAAGAAAGGCTATTATCGTTTCAAACAGTTCTTAGTCAAACTATAATCGTATATATCATAAATTATATATATAATGCATTATATTATACATGTGATTATAATGATAGGAAAGATCAGAATAAACCAAACATTAAAGGGTTCTTTCGCATCAAAAATAAAATGTTCGGTCGAATGTTTGCATTCAAATGAAAATTTATTGATTGTATCACTCATACATATTACGAATCTATTCTTTAAAATCCATATCACGCCATCAACAGGCATATCGTACAACATATGTACACCGTTTCTAAACCTACTGACGACCGAGATATATATTTTTATATATAACTTACAATATTTTGAGAATCCAGACTCTATCGACAAAATATAAGCGGCTTTAACCAGCCAGAGCAAAACACCAAAACTGGAAAGCCGAATTTATTTTACATTCAATCACAGGTATTTTAAGAACTCGTGAATAAACCTATATTTTTAATCGGCACATATACTTTATAATATGGCCTGAACACATGGAGTTTCGATAAGCGATTCTGTAGTGTACTTTTGCCTTTATTTGGCTGTTAGTTTCTTTAATGAAATGTATTGAACACGAATCAGGCTGTTCACGTTAGGAAATGGAATCAAGTTATATAGAATAATTTTGAAATTATTTGTTTACGTCTGTTACAAACGTTATTTTGAGGTATCAAGGAAATGCTGTAATGCAGAATACAATATCGGTATCATCTCAAACTGAAACAATACAAACGCAAACAACAGTGTATACCTGATACTTTAAAAAGTCCCCTCACACACCACCCCAATCCCCATCACACACAAACGCCTCTAGGCGGGTTTCATCATTTAAAAAAGAGTATGATAAGGGACCTTTGGAAAATGGCCGAAAACAACACATACAAAATATTACAGTCTCGGTTTGATTGAGACTGTTCATGGGCGGTAGTGAAATATGCTAGCTACCGCTCACGCCCTCTAGCCCCGGATTGAACAGAACTCAATATAGTCACACTATCAC
The DNA here is from genome assembly GCA_037043455.1 of Cyrtodaria siliqua. Classification (NCBI taxonomy): domain Eukaryota; kingdom Metazoa; phylum Mollusca; class Bivalvia; order Adapedonta; family Hiatellidae; genus Cyrtodaria; species Cyrtodaria siliqua. The sequence goes on from JAWPHD010007120.1 coordinate 3,726, forward strand.
AGCGTTATTGTCGTTATTTTAAGAGCAAGCTCACTCCGGGGCAACAATCAACCTTTCTATGGATATGGTCAAGAATGTGTTTGCGTTTCTTAATCATGTACAAACGACGGTAATAACAGTAGATCTTCCGACATTTGCTTTGGCAAAATATTCAGTAGTAATTGTTATTATAATGGAATGGTTGCACATCGAAATGACAATGTTGAAAGTACTATGTAATTTACTGAAATACAATGGCTGGATAACTGTTCACTTTGAAGCTACTATCGAATCAAATGATACGATCGAATCGTTTATATATTATTCAAATGTTTCAAAAACAATTTTAAGAGAACCAGATAACTGAATGTGCCTTTTACAAGCTAAAGGAAAATATGTATGCCAACCATACATTGAGATTGCCATTGGCGTAGCTCTGCGTAGGCCCGGGCCTACGCCTAATTTTCAGAAATAGAAAAATTAAAAATTCCCAAAATGCAATAAAAATAGGGGGGAGGGGTCTGTATAGGAGGCGTAGTAACCAGAAAATATCATTTTCATATATATTTGTTTAGTTATCTTTGCCCTTCTTAAAAGTCTAAAATATACGTCAGCATTCTAACATAAAAAAAAATCGGGGAGTGGGGGGGCATGTCCCCGGACCCCACTAGCATAATAACTTTAACTGCGGGCCTATGCCGTCAAAAAGGCCAAGCTACGCCCCTGATGTGCAATGTTATCTAAACTTTTACTAATATATGTTTATATTGTTTGTTTTGAGATAAAAAAAAACAAAAAACATGTACACAGTATATAGGAACTGTGTACATACCTTAGTATTATGTGAACAGTGCAACTCTCAAGAAATGATAGCCATAATGTTGTATAACAGTGTAAGGTGTTTAAATCAACCAACACGATGAGATCATACTCTTATTTGTTTCCTTGCATGTCCATTTCATCTGTCTGCCATACCCTAACTTCCGATAACTAGTAGTTAAAGTACAATCTAGCATATTTATTTTCCAATTCAGTGATTTACAACTGTGCAAATACAAAGGAAAGGTCAGCGACGATGCTACAAACAATTTTAATGTTATTGACTGAATGAAATTATTTTTACTATTTTGAGTAGCATGTAAACTTTCAGATATCACCAGTATTCGAATCAGTGATATAACCTTATAATATGAATGAGTTATATCGCTCATTTGTATATATATGATATTACAAACCTGTTTTAAACAGCATTCAGAACCAATGGGTAACTCCACTTATCGGTACTCATGGTGAGTGATATCACTTATACATGTGAGTGATGCAACATATTTCACCCTTTTGAACAAGTGATAGTGCCTATATGGGTGATATTATCTAGCTATTGGAGCGATATCAAAATGACTTATATTGGTGATATCACCAACTAAGCTTGATTGATATCACCTATTCAAATAGTGTGATATTCCCAATTATGATTGAATGAGTGATATCACTCATTACTGAATTAGTGACATCACTCATTTAGATGTGCTATCATCGAACTGTATAACCTAGAAATGGATTCCCACTTAGGTCACTATGCCATAGCATTTAGATAATGAACATAAACACTGATAAACACGTTCTACTTAGATGCGCAAAACACTGATAAACACGTTCAACTTAGGTGCGCATCTTCAAGGATGACAGTCAACCACAAACATATACACAGAAACAAAGAACAACTTTAAAGATGAATAAAATGCCAAATAAGACATCACGAACACAACGGGTTGACAATAGGGCTACCGCCTTGGGACGGTCAGTGGCAAAAAAGGCCGCTGGGGGTTTAATCCAGGTTCTATGGCGCACCAAACCTCTTACCCGCCATGAACTATTCTCTAACCAACAAGGCAGCATTAATAGGCAAAGATGCTCGTGTATATATCAAAAATATTGGAAGGAACATAAAACAATAGCCTAGAAAGCCACAAAGAAGGTACTCAATGACTTGGCAAAATCCAGAGCATTACGAGAATAAACCATTGAGGGCACGACAAGACAAGACTGCAGACAAACATCAACGTCACCGTCCTTATCGGCTTTAGGTAGACGTCATCATAGGGTCCAAAGCCTGTCCGGTCATCGCACAATTAAATTGAACGCATAGTGGCCAACTGTAAAATGGGTCCACCACCAAGCATGCAGTGCGTTGCAAAATGATAGGGTCAAAACCTCTTTTGATAAACCGTTTAACAAGTTTAACAAAGATAGTATGAAGGTGGTCATGACCAAGGATCTTACGAAGTTTGTAAATCACATCACCATAGACGTCAGGTTGTGATAGTCCGGTCATCGCACAATTAAAGAGGAGAGCATAGTGGCGAATTGTAAATTGGTCCACCACCAAGCATGCAGTGCTTTGCAAAATGAGCCTTTCTCTAAGCCTTTGGCTCATGTGTGATAATACGCGAAAGGTGATTTATAAAGAAACAAGACATCAGATTTTGTAAATGTTACGTTCATTTGTTTTAATTTAATTCTTGTGAAACAGGGAAACCGTTGACCCGAATTCGAATTTACTCCTGTCACATCCAAAATCAGAACGGAACATGGGTACCACGATAAAGGCAAGTAAATACCTGTGATACCTATCTCTATGATACATTCAAAATATTGAACTCGACTCAAAATTTAAAACTTTTGCATAATTACATGTCATTTTCTATTTAATTATTGTGAAAACGAGTCATGAACTTTGACCTCAATTTACCCCGATTCACCCAAATTCAGGACTGAACACGGGTACCATGACAAAGGCGGTATAATACCCTTTCGATTGATAAGTATCTCGTTGTTGCTCCCAATATTTTGAACACGACTCGCAAGTCATGGAGTGGTTATTAGACGTTCTTCCGGACAGATAGCAAATGGGCGGACGGACGGCGGATTGGCGGACTGACGGACGGAGAACGAAGAATTATTATCACAGTACATTAGCTTACCTGATTCTTTTACTAATGTTGACTTATGACATAAAGATACTTCTTGCATAAACAAAATGATAATGGTTTTCAAAAATGTACATTGAATTTTTCAATTAAATATTCTGGAAAACGGTCATGACCTTTGACTTCAATTTACCTCTGCACATATAAAATCAGGGCAGAACACTGGTACCACGACAAAGGTAAGATATTACCCTATTGAGTGATACCTGTCTCTTTGCTCCTCGCAACATGTGAACTCACAATTCATTGAGTGGCTAATAGACCTTCTCTCGGACAGACGGCGGACAGGCGGATAGACGGCGGAGGGGCGGAGTGGCGGAAGGACGGACGGACGAAGACTTACCACCGTATATCAGCTCATCTCTGAGCCTTTTACTTATGTTAGCTTATGACCGAAATATGCTTCGTGCCTAAACAAAATAATAATGGCAAACGTACATTCAATTTTTCAAATAAATATTCAGAAAAAAGGGTCATGACCTTTGACCTCAATTTACCCCTGTCACGTACACAATCAGGGCAGAACACAGGTACCAGGACAAAGGTAAGGAAAGATATCGGTCTCTATGCTCCTCGCAAAATGTTGATATCGACTAACAATTCATTGAGTGGCTATACTAGACGTTCTTCCGGACAGACGGCGGATGGGCGGACGGACGGCGGATTGGCAGACGGACGGACGCCGGTCGAAGACTGATCACCGTATATCAGCCACCTCTAAGCCTTTTACTTATGTTAGCTTATGACCGAAATATACTTCGTGCATAAAAAAATAAATAATGGCTTTCAAAAATGTACATTTAATTTTTCAATTAAATATTCTGAAAAAGGGTCATGACCTTTGATATCAATTTACACCTGTCACATACAAAACCAGGGCAGGACACGGGTACCACGACAAAGGTATGATATTACCCTTCCGATTGATACCGGTCTTTATGGTCCTCGCAAAATGTTGAACTCGACTCACAATTTGATTGGCTACTGGACGTTCTCCCGGACAGACGGCGGATGGCCGGAAGGACGGCCGGACGACGGACGAAGACTTACCACCGTATATCAGCTCATCTCTGAGCCTTTTACTTACGTTAACTTATGACCGATATATGCTTCGTGCATAAACAAAATAATAATGACTTTTAAAAATGTACATTACATTTTTCAATTAAAGGTCATGACCTTTGACCTCAATTTACAACTGTCACGTACACATTCTGCGCAGAATTCACCTACCACGACAAAGGCAAGATATTACCCTTTCGAGTGATATCGGTGTCTATGCTCCTTGCAAAATGTTGAACTCGACTCACAATTCATTGTGTGGCTACTAGATGTTCTTCCAGACAGACGGCGGATGGGCGGACGGACGGACGAAGACGTATCACCATATATCAGCTCACTTCTAAACCTTTTATTAATGTTAGCTGATGACCGAAGTATGCTTCGTACATAAACAAAATAATAATAGCTTTCAAACATGTACATTCAATTTTTCAATAAAACATTCCGAAAAAGCGTCATGACCTTTGACCTCAATTTATCTCTGTCGCGTACAACATCAGGGCTGAACACGCGAACCACGACGAAGGCAAGATATTACCCTTTCGAATGATACCAATTACTATGCTCCTCGCAAAATGTTGAACTCGACTCAAAAATCGTCGAGTGGCCTCTTTTTGAGTAGATAATACACAAAAAACAGCTTTTTTGATTATTTGTATATTCAGTATGAAAGACGTTACACGAGATAACATCATCCACCTTTCTACTTCACGTCTCACACCACAATTAATTTTCCATAGGGTCCCATTGTAATGTTTTTGTTCGTGACATAGAGATAAAACAGATTTTGCAACATGTATTTATGCTTAAATTCTTCATTGATCCAATATCTGCAATTTAAATCACATTTAACAAATAATTACCAGATTGAACTTTTTTTAATTTCATGTTTGCGTGTCACCTATCAAAATTTAGACAAAAATACAACCCCGTGGTGATTAGACCCATGATGTGTAAAATGAGGAAGAATTAGCTAGAAATCTTATATCAACATGCATTTTTCTATGATCTCTTCCTAAAATGCTGTAGATTTAGAACCTGGTAAAGATAAATCAATGTATCCTGTAAAATGTAGAAAAGCGAACTTGTTTTTTTTATCTACCTCCTTCACGAGTATTCAAGGGAGATAATAGTGGTGTGAGTCCTTAATTGTTGTTGTTAAACTTTTGCTGCGTATTGGCATTTCGCTGTACACGCTTTATTTCACTTTGAGTGTGTTTGGCATTATGAGACAACACATCACATTTGGAGGCAGGCCCCTTTAATACAAATATGATTTAATGAATACTCAAATAAGCATCTCCTTGGCCGAATGGTAAACGACGTTGCGTTGTAATCCTTCGCCTCTCACCGCTGTGGGTTCGAATCCCACAGGGAGCTCGACTTGTAAGTGAGGAATTATCGATTCTTACGGATGGTGGGAGGTGTACAGTACTGGTTCTACCCAGAAAAAAGTGAATGGTCTGCCTCCACCAGAAAAGATCGACCGTCATATATAACCTTACATGTGTTGAAAATGACGTAAAAACCCATTACAAACAAACAAAAACAAACTACTGCAAGCCAAGTGCAACTGTTCCTTCCTAAGTTAAAACAAGTACCAACCATGAATGTAGGTTGACAAAGCACAAACCATTTACAAAAATCTTACCTTTAAATTCAAACACGATCGTATGTTATAACTCCGTTTTAAAATATATATTACTGGTCTTCTACTAAACACACATTAGAAATAACGTTATATATATCAGTCATCTATGTAAGAATTGGTGTTAATGTTTGTGAGGAGATCCAACGAAAACCAAGGCTTTATAATAAGTAAAAAAAAGTATTGCATGTTCTAAGACAGTGGTGGTAATGTATTCAGGAATGGGTCTGCATTCTGCCCTGTCACATTAAAAAATAGGTTACCTACTTGGAGCTCGTCCTTCAGAAGAATGACATATTGGACTTGGACCGGGAACCAGGGGGTCAAAATGGTAGTTGCCGAAAGTAGTCCCATATACAGTTGACTGTATTGTTATTTGAGATGCTGTGTGAATGAAAGTGCAGTTAATATTTGTGTGTAGAGAGTAGATTCCCAGATATTTTGCTGCAAGAATCAGGTTAATCAGAGCTGAGACAAGTAAATGGCACTACTTTTTGTGAGGTAAGATTTGTTTGTGTTCTTCGTCAGATTTGACCTGAATTCGTCATAATCGATACCTACTTTCACTTTGAGCAAAATTCTGAAGTTGAAAGCCGAAATGGAGCTTGATTTTTTGCTATGTCTGTGTTCTGCTGGCTTTGAAGATGGTTTACTGACAGTTTCAAGTATGAAGGAGTATGATGGCATGTGTGACACCATTTTAGGCTATAATGTAAGTCTATGGGAAATTAATGGTGGTCCAGTTCCATATGTTGTAGGCTGTGTGGTTCCTGAAGTGGGTGCTTTGTAAATTGCGAACATATACCGTATAGAAGCTAACTCTGTCCAGGTGTTCAGGTCATATAATAATGTATTATGTGCCGATCAAAAGTATAGGTAGAGTCATGGTTTCTTATAATACTTGTGGCTGGATATGTGTACAGCGTTGGTAACTCTTAATCCGAAGATACAGTTTTGGGGTTTAGCCCAGCTGGTTAAAACGTTGTATATTGTGTCTATTATAGAGTTGAGATTCTCAAAATATATACCTCATCGACAGTAGGTTTAGCAACGGTGTAAATATGTTGTAACATGTGGCTGTTGTTGACGGAATAGCCACTTAAAGTCTATAAATTACGTTACCGTAATTACTACTGCATGCCATAGCGTCTCCGTGGCCGAATGGTTAACGACGTTGCGTTGTAAACCTTCGCCTCTCACCGCTGGGGGTTCGAATCCCACTGGGAGCTCGAGTTGTGAGGAAGTGTCGATTTCTTACGGATGGCGGGAGGTGTACAGTACTGGTTCTACCCAGGAAAAGTTGGTGGTCTGCCTCCACCACAAAAAATCGACCGTCATATATAACCTCACATGTGTTGAAAATGACGTAAAACATCATACAAACAAACAAAAACTAACAAACTACTGCATGCCAAGTGCAACAGTTTCTTCCTAAGTTAAACAAATACCAATCATGAATGTACGAAAACGAAACATTTACAAAAATCTTACCTTTAAATTCAATCACGATCATATGTTATAAATCCGTTTTAAAATATATATTACTGGTCTTCTACTAAGAACACATTAGAAATAACGTTATATATACCAATGTCGTCTATGTAAGAATTGGTGTTAATGTTTGTGAGGAGATTAAACGTAGTTTTCCGACACAAAACCAAGGCTTTATAATAAGAAAAAAAACGACTGGCATGTTCTAAGATAGTGATGGTAATGTATCCAGGAACATGTCTGCATTCTGCCCTGTCACATTTAAACTCGGTTACCTACTTGGAGCTCGTCTAGGTATGAAAGCACTAATTATTTTCCCCATAGACACCAATGTTAAAGTGTCACATAGTAATGATTTGCTGCAAATTCAACTCAAGTATGGATAATGCAGCAGTGTAATGTTCATATAGAAAACTATTTTTCCACTTGAAAAATCACCAGAAAACGATGGGTCACAAGACATGTAAGAAAGTTCTTGTTTGTTTACTAAACAGATCAAGGGTACAGCTGTTTTTATTGATCGACTGTTTTCATTGCTCACAACGTGTAAGCATAGAGTCGAAATTTCGAAAATGTTCATCAGTGATCCAGTAAAACCTATTAATACGCTTCTAATACATATAACCACAAAATCGAATAGAAATGGGCATTTTTTCCCTACTTATAATGCCCATTTCCATCGAAAAAGGAGGGATTACTTTTTATTATAGGAACTACACCTCGGAGGTTTACATGTAATTGGTGGTGGTAAACCTCTATAGATACCTTACTTCAGTAGGCCGACATATGTTGTAGACTGTCATCTACAATCAACAAGACTATCGGTAGAACCGATGGATGGTTTCTGAATAAAAGGGACGAACTGCAATCTTGAAATTGTTATAAAAATTTGTTTTTGTTTGTATGGTGTTTTACGTCATTTTCAACACATGTAAGGATATGACTGTCGATGTTTTGTGGTGGAGGCAGACCACCCATTTTTCCCGGGTAGAACCAGTACTGTACACCTCACAGCATCCGTAAGAATTAAGCATTAAAATTAGCGTCACGATATATTAATTCAATATAATTTTAACTTTAAAACTACTTGCATATCATTAAATCAGTCGGAGATTTCAACTGTAACAACGTTTAAATGCTGAACTTCCCCTACATATGGTTAAACACTTGTGCAGTAAAAAGCAAGATGGCTGTACATATGACTTTGTGGTGTGCGCGTGTGTTGGGTAGGTGGTGGGTGGGGAGGATAAGGCCAATTATTTTAACAATACGAGAGAGCACATGAGTCAACTCAGTCACATTATAAGTTAGTCACATTATACGTCCGTCACATTAGCTCAGGCGCGTGGCATATAACCTGAATGAAATCACTGTCAAACAATTTTTTCGGAATACGTTAGCTGCCGTTAATATGCGCTTAATATCCTACGTTTGTGTTTGTTCATGTTTATTATAACTCTTAACGTTTTCCCCATTCACTTACCTTGATATTGACGTACTAGTAGTTCTGGAAGAGCTATTGATTTTTTTAAACTGCCGAGTGGACCCAATTTACTTTCCATGCTCAAATTATTTCATATAGAGTGATCTACTAACCTAAGTATAACCAAAAGGTACGTACTAATAAATGACAGTACTAATTAGCATTTCTGATGATTAACTAATAATCTGATAAGACAGAGATGTTCCGAATAAAGAAAAGGAAATTATTAGACAGGGGCATAGTCTGGATATAACTGATGAATAGGCAGCCGAAGTGACATGTTTAGGGACGAAACCACGAACGGCTAGGGGGCTAGGGGATCCTGGGATATTTTTTTTTAAATCTAGATTCTTTTAGGTGGCATTTTAAGCATTTCAGAGTCCTAAACAACGTGTTAAGACTGAAATCGATACTCTTTTAATACTGTAAACATAAAGTTTATTTTATTCTTCAACCTGAAGTAGATTTGTTTAAAACAATCGGCAAAATTCTGTGTAGGCAGCTTCCTTTCTGCACTAAGGCAGCTACGCTCCTGCTAGAATGTAGGTTATTCTTCTCACGAAGCAGTTTCTAGGATAAGTAATCAGTATAAAAAAATGCTTGGAGAAGTAATCTATATCATCAGGTGCTTTTTTTACATTCTCTACTGGCACTTACCAGGTTAATTACCCCAGGTATACGCGAACGCGTACACAATGAGAACGTAATGCATTTGAGATGGCCTCATGCGAAAACGAATGCAGATGAAATGCTCATCGAATGAAACGTGTGTTAAGACAAAAAGATCATTGAGTGGTATGAAAGAAAAAGAACATCTAATGTTTTTGTGAACACTATAAACAAGTCATGCATTCCATAACAACGAAATGGGTTAACGAATTGAACTGAACAGGGGTTTTACGGCGCACGAACACAAGAAAGGTTATATGGCGCCAAACAGGGATGAACATGCCAGGTTCATCCTCTATAAAATATGGAGAATGAGCCTAGAACCTTCTAACCACCAGAACTGCAGAGTTGCTGCAAATTCTATTGCAGACACTCCATTTACGATGGAGCCACGTTTTCACATTTGCATATGCGGTGTCCTTAAGAAAAACTTGAATGAGCATGATAAAAAAAAATGACAAAATGAACATGAAGGGAGAGATGGGATTTGCAACACGATGAACGTATTTTGAAATGTTCCTATTCATCATATTTACTCATGCGTACATGTAACCATTGTTAAAGGGACACACGGCAATCTTGGTTTAGAAAATCTGACGGCGTCCCGTCCTTTTTTTCCTACATAACTAGCATTTGTTTAATTATTAATAGTAATTATAAGAATAGTATAAAGCCCTTTTTTTGACATTTCTAAACGTTGATAATATTGCACCAATAATATATTTAAACCTTTGATAGAATATGACGGAAACAAGGAAACTCAAAATGTTATTTAATTGTATGCAAGCTGGTTTAAAGTCAACATGATACTGGATAAATAAATTGTTAGCTCTGTCCAGACGCTTTTGTGCCCATCTCGTTAAGACGTTTTATCTGGTTATGTGGTGGAGTGTTCATTATAATGCAAAATGTACTGTAAACTATTGCAAAAAATATACTAATTTCACCTTAAACTCTGATTTTAAGGTTGCGTAATTATTACAAAAAAGTGACGCATTATTTTCAAATAATTACCCCTATTTCTAAGTTCTCAACAGAAATTACTAAAACATTCTGTAAACTGCACTTTTTAAGACATTTCATTTCGTTTGTTAAACTTAGTTTAAAATTATCAATAATAATATAACTCACTGCTTATGTACGTGACTCTTCCCTCCCTTGAACAATGATCAGTGTTAATTTTGAACAGTGAACAGTGTAAATTTGAACAGCGCAAATATTGAACAGTGAATAGTGCAAATAGTGAACAGTGAACATATTTTATGAACAGTGAGTGTAAATAGTGAACAGTGATTAAATGAACATTCAGATTATATATACATTACACACTTGAAGTAATACTTTCAGTAAAGTCATACATTTTCATCTCTTTATTATTTAAGAGTGCCGTCCGAGTGACTATTTACATCACTTGGATTTTATTGTATATACAATAATAAAGTTTTATGAAAAACAAAAAAATATGCGGTGGAGGGACGTTAAACCTTAGAACGACACACACAATGCTGACAAACACTTCAGTATTACCATGTGTCCCTTTAACATGAAAAAAGCTGGACAATTACACTCAATATTGTTAGTTTTGTTTAATCTAAATTCATAATTATGATATATACTGATATATACTCAATCCTCATCCAAACCCGCCCCGCTACGCTTCTCCCCCACACCCGCCCACACGACCACAAACACACTTATTTAAATCAATATTAGGTACAAGATTGGGTGAATTTATTTGTTCAGCTGATTTTCCCATGATAAAATATCATCATAGTCTCATTCATATGTTTATGGTTGTAAAGTGTGTGTGTGCGTGGAGGTGGGGCGGGGTGCTACAGAGAGGGAGCTGGGTTTTTTATTCATGTAGACATGTGTGTAATTATATGATATAAATGATGTTCTTAGGCAAATGTCAAACGCAATAACATACTCATCGTCTGTTGCCGACCAAGTAAAAGGAAAATAACAATCCATTACATTTCTGACAACAGTTGTCTGATAAACATGTGATATTGAAATAACTGTGAGTGTACAAAGAGGGATAATTCTACATTAATGATATTTCTAAAAAGCTATTTAACTGCATGTAAGATATTATTGTAGAGCTGTAACGATTTTTTGTTGTTATAGATGTAATACGGTTCCGTATATCAACATATATCGACAGCGCATTTGTTGTGGTTATACATTCTTTTTGATATTAGTCCATAATAGTATTTTAACTAAATAATAATAACGTTTTCCAATATTGTTTTATTACAGCACACATACAGGTAACACTTCCAAGTAAATTTAAAGTAAAAGTGACAAAGTTCTTGAATAACAGTATTCGCATAGTATACATGATGTGAGACGGCCGACGGACAGCAAGTCCGAGGGCATCTCTTAAAAGCATAACTATAACTAACTGGACTCTTTGATGGCTGACTGTAGATTCTATTTCTCACTGATCTTCTGATTTTATACAGGAAATACGAATCCATTGGTAACCGTTATAGAAACAGTTACTAACAACATAAAAAATAAAATGCCCCTTAATGTGTATTGACAACACAGTTGCTTGTAAATGTTTATGTCATTTGAGTTCTAGTTGTGAAATCTTGAGACCTCAACCTTCATAATCGTGAAAATCGGCTAAACTTAGACGCATGTTAATTAACTAATACTGACATCTGCACACTGTAAGCAAGTATTAAACCATAAACCAATCAATGAACTACTAACAAAGAGACATTGCAAGCTTGAATATTGCAAGCTGATAAAAGGATCTGTAAGGTGCAAAAGACATTCTGTAAATCTCTGTTACATAACTTAAGTAATTGTTATTGTGATCCGCAATTCCTCTTACTGCCCTCACAGACATATTAATAAACAGATAGGAAACGTCCTATCTTAACCAATGCAGTAACCAAAATATCACGTGGCACCATAACTTTTCCTTCTATCTGTGCTGCCCTCTGTCATTGTATCAAGCTCCATTCCAATCCCATTAGTCGTGTTCAAGTTATGCCCCGGATTTGAGTTATAGGCATAAAATAACCGAGGGAAATAACTCTAATTTGAATGAAGAAAGCGTTACGAATATCAGGGGCGTTCCTGGGGCTAATTTAGGTATACTCACCATAGAGTTTGGGATTCACAAATGTGCCTAACCCCACTATACCTTCAGTTTTTATTGCATTTTTAGCCTTTTTTATTTGTTTGCTTCTTTAATAGCCTGAACGCACGTGCGTCAGTGCGTATGCCCAGGTACGCCCCTGAATATATTTATCAATGTGTGTCGCTTCATTCCAGTCATATTAGTAGTTTTCAAGTTATGCTACTGACGAGAATAACAAATATTCATTACAAAGGGTAATAATTTTAATTTAAATCAAGATATTGGCATGGTTAGTATGCTCTGCACTTTCTTTCTTTCACTGCCCTCTATCACTGTGTAAAGTGTCATTCCAGTTCCGTTATTTGTCTTACACTACCGACAAGAATTTAAAGTTGAAATATACAAAGGGCAATAACTCTAATTTGGATGTCGATAGAGATAATTTTTTCGCTTTGCACTTTCCCTTATTGTCCTCTATCCCATTCCAATCCCATTAGTATGTTTAAGTTAAGACCCGGACAATAGAAGCGGAACGGACGGACAGACACATCGGCGAGTAATATGCTCCTCCGACTTTTTATTTGGGTGGTGGTGGAAGAAATTTTAAAAAAAGTGGTCAGTTATGGGGTAGCATGTTTAGGAAGAGGTTGCAGAGATAGAGACATATATACAAACGCTTACCGTGTAAACCTTGATTTGCCTTATCACAATTTGGGTTCCAAATGAGCCAAGAATTTTATAGAAGACAACATTGCTAATGCAACATTCTGTATACTACTATAAAGAAGCGCGTGCTCAAATTTGATTAAGCTTGAACAAGAAATGTAATATATATATTCTGTAGACCTGTTAACACAGCTTACATGCTAAATTCGATGTGAAATGTTGCATTGCACGTTTTACGGGATATCACAATTTGGGTTCCATGGGATTATAGCGTTCAAAATTACGTATGCAACCCTCTAGACGGTAAGGAAGTCCATGTCCAAATTTGCTTGAGCTAGAACAAGATAGACATGTAACCACAGCTTACATGCAAAACTCGAGGTGGATGCCAATGCCGGGGACCGGATGTTTGCATGAGCCATTTTATGTTTCGAATAGTCGAGATAAAAATAGTAAAGCATTACTTACAATCTTTTTCCTACCGAATAATGTCCCAAAACAAAGTAAGTTCTAACCGACTGATTTAAACTTGACACTGATTTATTATAAGTTTAACTATCATGCAGTTAATTAATAAATGCATATCCATGTTTGAATTTGTAACATGTCTGATACCTTTAGTCTATATCATGGATATACAGTAGATATATGGTCTATACGTAGACGTCGGTAATATTGATGATGTATTAGTGCTGTATCCCATAAGAAGAAACATGATATTACAATCATTAATTAGTAAAATCGACTTAATTTAAATATGTTGTATATATATAAAGCTGTTTATGAATATTTATTTATAAAGGTCGGCTTGACTAGAAGAAGACACGCAAAGCAAGGTCCTCGTCGCTTAATAAAATGTGACTGTGTATGCCATTATTAAGCTTAAGAAGCGTATACGCATACGAATTGTCTCATCTGTGTAAATTATAATCCTAACAAGAGGCCCAAGAGGCCCAAGAGGGCCTGTAGACGCTATACTTGTATGATGTGATTCAAAAACATAAACATGATAGGGGCCAAACCAAGAAACATGTTATAACTCTATGTAAACTTTGAGTTATCGTGGCGGCCATTTTGAATATTTGACGACAACGAAAAACACAAACTAGATAGAGGCCAACAACAGGAACATTCGTATGCTATTTAACTATTGTTTGGGGCGCTTGTTTCAGCCAAAGGTTTTTTGGACTTTTAAGATAAAATTAATCTACTACCTATATAAGTTATATATCAGTGGAACAGATATTTTTAGTGGTAAATAAAAATACCTTACTTTTCAAAATCGGTTGAGAAATAAAAAATATCATGTGCGAAAGTTGATTTTGATGGGTCATTTTCAATGCAAAATTCTGCTGCATGAACAATTCGAAAAATATATTTTTTTATATTTTTTATTCAAATATAGTTTTAAATTGTTGGATATTAGTACATTAAGACACCCTGAAAGTTTTATAACAAAATATCAAGTTTTACTGAAGTTATTTGACATTTTGTAATTTTCTGCTGTCCCACCAACAAGGAATTTACATAGGAAAAGCCCCATCAAAAAATCATTCTGCCTGTAAAATATTTATTTCTCAACTGATTTTCAAAAGTAAAGTAGTTTTATTTACCACCAAAAATGCCAGTTCTAATGATATATAACTGATGTACGTATTATTTAAATTGCTCGAGTTACTGCAGAAAAACCTTTGGCTGAAACAAGCGCCCCAAACAATAGAATGGAATACGTGGTAATATGTCGTTTGATAAATGTCCTTAAATTTGACCTAAGTTTAGCTCTGATGGCCATCATGGATTACTGGAGGCCCCATACCTAAATTTGACTAACCCAAAGATCATTGTGATTTATCAAAATCCTTCAAGCAGTTTCAGAGAAGATGTCATTTTTAACCTTTTCGTATATAACTCTATGTAAACTTTGGGTCGCTGTGGCGGCCATTTTTGATTATTCGACGATAACGAATTGAATTGAATGTTGTTTAACGGCTCATCAACACAGTATAGGTTATTTAGAGCCGCCCCAGAGAGAGGGGAAGGATACATAGGAATCCGGGAACCGTGCCCTACTCTTATTATCGAATAGATTCCTATGGTTCTTTAACGTGCTCGTGGGATAGACCGATACACGGGACCGCCAGGTTTACGTACCCATCCGACGGACGAGGCTAAGGGAAAGTGCCTTGCCCAAGAACACACCGACGAAACTCAGTGGCACCACAGAGGATTGAACCCGGGGCCTTCGGTTACAAATCCGCCGCGTTACCGAATGCGCCAGGCTAGCCCTCTCTATAACGAAAAACACAAACTTGATAGAGGCTATGGTATTTCACAAGAATGCAATAAGTGGTTTCGGAGGAGATGTTGTTTGAAATTTCCTTAAATTAGACCTAATTGTAGACATGGCGACCATCTTGGATGACCGGCGACCGCGAAAAACACAAATCTGAGAGGGACTATCCCAAATATTATGTTGATTAAGTTTCATCAAAATCCTTCAAGAAGTTTCAGAGAAGATGTCATTTTTTAACATTTTCTTATATAACTCTATGTAAACTTTGGGTCGCCGTGGTGGCCATTTTGATTATTAGACGAAAACGAGAAGCACAAACTTGATAGAGGCCAACCCAAGGAACATATATATGATATTTCACATGAATGGAATAAGTGGTTTTGGAGGAGATGTCGTTTGAAATTTCCTTAAATTTAACCTAGTTTTAGCCATGGCGGCCATCTTGGATGACTGGCAACCGCAAAAAAACACAAATTTTAGAGAGACTATCCCAAAGTTCATTGTGCTTAAGTTTCATCAAAATCTTTCAGGCAGTTTCAGAGAAGATGTAAGTTTTAACCTTTTCCTATATAACTCTATGTAAACTTTGGGTCTCCGTGGCGGCCATTTTGATTATTTGACGATAACGAAAAACACAAACTTGATAGAGGCTTACCCAAGGAACATGTATATGATATTTCACAAGAATGGAAAAAGTGGTTTCGGAATATGTGATGTCGTTTGAAATTTCATTAAATTTGACCTAGTTTTAGCCATGGCGGCCATTAAAATCCTTTAAGCGGTTTCAGAGAAGATGTCATTTTTAAACTTTTCTTATATAACTCTATATAAATTTTGGATCGCCGTGGTGGTCATTTTGATTAATCGACGATAACGAAAAACACAAACTTTATAGAGGCCATCTCAGGGAAGATGTATATGATATTTCAGTAGAATGGAATTGGTGGTTTTGGAGGAGATGTCGTTTGAAATTTTCTTAAATTTGACATAGTTTTAGCCATGACGGCCATATTGGATGACTGGCGGCTGCAAAAAACACAAATCTGAGAGGGACTATACCAAATATCATTGTGCTTAAGTTTCATCAAAATCTTTCTGGCGGTTTCAGAGAAGATGTAATTTTTAACCTTTTCGTATATATCTCATGTAAACTTTGGGTAGCTGTGGCGGCCATTTTGATTATTCGACCATAACGAACAACACAAACACAACACAAACAAACCCAAGGAACATGTATCTTATATTTCACAATAATGCAATAAGTGGTTTTGGAGGAGATGTCGTTATGAATTTACTTAACTTTTACCTTGTTTTAGCCATGGCGGCCATCTTGGATGACTGGCGGCCGCGAAAAACACAAATCTGAGAGGGACTATCCCAAATATCATTGTGCTTAAGTTTCATCAAAATCTTTCAAGCGGTTTCAGAGAAGATGTCATTTTTAACCTTTTCCTATATAACTCTATGTAAACTTTGTGTCGCCGCGGCGGCTATTTTTATTATTTGACGATAACGAAAAACACAAACTTGATAGAGACCAACCCAAGGAACATGTATATGATATTTCAGTAGAATGGAATACGTGGTTTCGGAGATGTCGTTTGAAATTTACTTAAATCTTACTTAGTTTTAGCAATGTCGGCCATCTTGGATGACTGGCGGCCTTGAAAAACACAAATCTGAGAGGGACTTTCAAAAATATCATTGTGATTAAGTTTCATCGAAATCCTTCAAGCGGTTTCAGAGAAGATTATTGATTATTTGACGATAACGAAAAACACAAACTTGATAGAGGCCAACCCAATTTAGGAACATGTAAATGATATTTCAGTAGAATGAAATCAGTGGTTTCGTCGGAGATGTCGTTTGAAATGTCCTTAAATTTGACCTAGTTTTAGCCATGGCGGCCACCTTGGATGACTGGCGGTCGCGAAAAACACACATCTGAGAGGGGCCTTCCCAAGTAACAGTGTGATGAAGTTTCATCAAAATCCTTCAAGCGGTTTCAGTGGAGATGTCTATTTTATAAAATTTATAACAGACTGACAGACGGACGACTGACGAAACGTGATCGCATAAGCCCTCCTGGCCTTTGGCCAGTAGAGCTAAATATGACTAAAATTTCCGTTAATATTTACAGAAAATAACTATTTTAACTATTTTAAATACAAACACTTTTTGATAGTTTTTGTATTGATGTTATCACCCAAAATAAGCGAAACACACACACACAAACACGCACGCACGCAAATAATGAAGAAAATAAAAGTTTCTGTATTTTACCCTATCCCGTCCTCAACTATGGTGTACGATCGGGGTCAAAACTATAGATGTAGGTGCACCTATAAAAAAGTGTAGGTGGCACCTATAAAAGATATAGGTATGCCTTAACTTTTTATGGGTGCACCTGTAAAATTGTAGGTGCACCCATAAAATTGTAGGTGCACCCACAAAATATATATGTGCACCTATGAAATATATAATTAGACGTGCGCACAAACGTATCGGTGCACCTATACTTTTTCCTTTTGAAATGACCAATCAGATTGCCGCTTATAAAAAGTATATGATAATATTTACTGCTGTATGGGTGGTGTCGCGTGAAGAATCCACGTTATGTAGGAAAGGTAAAATATCTGCTTTCACTGTCGATTTATAACAATTGCAAATCATATTGGATGTGCAAACCGAGTAATTATTGATTAAACGTAAACCTAAATAAAAGAGTAATGAACTTAACAGTATTAAATAGCCTTACTATTTATCCTTGGTTAGGTTATATATGATATATGTATCTATATATATATATATATATATACAATATATTATCACAAACACGTAAACGATTGGGAAGAAATAAGATAACTCGACACCAAATAAATAATAGAGAGAGAGAGGTCTGAAATACATAAAAACACGTGCGTGCGTGCGTGCGTGCGTGCGTGCCTGCGTATATGTGAACCGATAGAACATCACAAAGGTATAGGAACAACTGATTTTGGAATTCTTTGAATGTGTGTGTGTAGTCTACTTGTAGCAGATATAGTGCTGTCACACTGGAATACCGCGCCGTAGTACATGATAACCCATCAACTCAACATATTCTGACACTGGTCCAACCAGACGTAACATTACCAACTATAAGCTTGTCAGGCAATGGTTTCAAGTGACTACTACCATTATTTTTAAAATCCTAGGTATGATGCGGTCGGGGATTGCACCCACTACCTACCGAATGCCAAGGCCACTAATCACTACGCTTAGGTTATATAAAACAAAATCGTATGTGTGTGTAGTTCTAAGGATTATACTCCCTCTACCTTCTGAGCCCCGAGAAGAATCCCACGTTGTCTCGACACACAGACATAATAACACTAATATGTTTGTGCTCGGCATTATGTGTGGACTTTAAAGCAAAATCACATTTATATAAATTCCAACATCCAAAATGTGTGTTTTTGAAAGTAATCCCTTATTCTATACTATTTAAAATGCGATTAACACAACTGTTATAAAATTAGCATAAACAACCGTTTTCATTTGATACATGACAGGTGTTATAAAACATTTACACCATCGTTAGGGTGATTCCGAGCTAGGCCTTTCCTCACCCCAGAGTTCCACCCCAGTTGTACACGAGAAATTGTACACATCTTGACACGAGATTTCATCATTTATGACAGGTGTTCTAAACATGCGCTCACACCTATGGATATACGCCATCTTCTAAGGTGCTGCCTATTTGGACCCATAATTTCCCTTCCAGATTTTTAGTACCTTAAATTTTGACACGAGATATATTGTGCCCGTCTTGACACGATATTTCAGTATTTATGACAGTTGTAAACATCCACTTTAATCACCGTCAATGTGATGTATATGTGGCACTCATATTTAAATACAATATCTTTATTTATTTGCTAATGCTTGCAAAAAAGAACCAACGTTTTTAAACATTGTTAACCCGAGTCTAAAGAGCTATAGTTTGGAATTAAAGAACAGTTGAAGCTTTATAGTTGGTTGATTGAATTATGTTCTACGTCATTTTCAGCACATGTTAGGCTATATGTTAGGATCGATATTATAGTGGATGCAGATCATTCACTTTTTCCTGGGCAGAACCAGTATTCTTTACCTCCAGAATCTGTAAGAATCGATGGTTGATGGATTCTGTGGCGAAGTCCAGTATAATTCTTACTTAATACTTCATTACAATAACACGCTTAATTCATAATAAATGTATCGGGAACCCTCCCCCTACCCACCACCCACCCATAGCACCCCCACCCTCACTCAAGAGAAACGTCTAACGTACTCTGGAACTCTACACATAAGAGACACGCACGCACGCACACATCCTATGCTTGTTTACGTTTGCATTTAATTGATGCGTTAACCATATCCGTGTACGAAATCATTCGTTGACTCCCCTCACGGTCTGATAATCGGACTCCCCTCAAAATCAAGTCCAAGTTTTTATTTATTCAAGGCTCATGAAGAGCATCTGATAAAACAATTAACATTTTGCAGAAACAGAACAATAACAAAACTATTTACATAACAATACACATAATCACATAATCATCACACAACCAACCATCAATCTGTACATGAATGAAATGACTAGAATGAATAATGAGTGAATCCTAATTTACATGTTTAGTAATGTATTTTTGCTATCTATCTTTTTTGTTTTTTTTTAACTATTAAGCATAGCATATGGAGAATGAGTGTATACATTTATATTACATAATCTATATATATATATATGTGAAATGTTGAATATCTATATGTTTTGAGATGAAAGAAACATTTTTTTCTATCAGTCTTTGAGCAAAACTATATGCAGTTATTTACAAGCTTTAAGAATGAGTTCACAAAATCTGGCTAATTTTAATAATGTATTCTTATCTTTACTATTCATTAATAGCTCATATTTAACAGAATTTGGATTTTTATAAAAAATATTGACCGATAATTTTTTCCTGTCACTTGCAAAGTGTTACAAATAAATAAGTAGTGAAATTCATCACCCAACAAATGAGCATTACAATGTGTACATGTGCGTCACAGAAATCTTTCTTTCTGTTTAAATGTCTTCCTTTTTCTATAGGCATTTTATGATTCATGCAACGGAATTTACAAAAGTATTAGACAAACCAAATGGAAAATATTAAAATACTGCTCAAAAACAAACTCTCTCTTATACATTCTATAGTTTAAACCTTTACCTAGACTTTGTATATCACTATTCCAAGATTGAACAAATTGATCTCTTATGCGACTCTTAACTAATTTTCTAAAATAATCTGGGCTATAAACTTTCTGATCTAACCAGTAATTAGACATCCTAAGTTCGTTGAGTGACTTTTCAACAAATTGTAACCATGGACATTTAATTATGTTGTTTTTATGAAGACAATATGTCATTCTATATAGCAAATTGCATATTTTGGTTTCTTTAGCATTTATTAGTTTACACCAGTAAATAAGTATTCTACTTCTTAGGTGTAATGGAATCGGAAATATTCCAAGCTCACCATACAACATACAATTCGGTGTAGTTTGTTTCAAGTTAGAATAAATTTACAGTATTTAGACTGAAATTGGTCTATAATTTTTAAATCTTCTATACCCCAGACCTCTGATCCATACGAAAATATGGCCACAACCATAGCATCAAACAAATGTAGTTGCAAATCAAGTGGTAACAACAATTTTCTGACTTTATTAATTAAGGAATATATAGCTTTTCTTGCTTGGTCCACGTATCTTTTCTTAGTTTGACCAAAATAAAGCCTCTCCTGCTTTTACAAAATATAACAATTTTAGTTCTCGCCGAGTTCACTTTTAAACCCCAGGTTTTACAATAAACAGACATACTATTTAATGCTAACTGCAAATCTTCTGTAATTTTAGCTAAAAAAACAGTATCATCCGCATAAAGAAGCAGAAAAGGCTTGAAATAAACCTTAACATCATCATCGCTCAATACATCACGAATAGTATCAGACAAAATATCTAGCCCATTGTAATGTTGGGACATGAAATCTACAAGATCATTGAGAAAGAGAGAAAATAAAACTGGTAATCAGGGCGGTACCAAATTTATGGGAGAAGCTAACGCTACACGATTTACCGGAACGGTGTTGATTTACCGAAACGGAGTGAAACAGAGATACGAAACCAAAACGCAGTTTGTTTGATGATTTAACGAATAATGCGCGCATATATATTTTATTTGTTAGTCTTAATTAATAGTATAATCCTTGTTTGAGTAAATGTATGGTTAACGACGTTGCGTTGTAACCTTCGCCTCTCACTGCTGCGGGTTCGAATCCCACTGGGAGCTCGACTTGTAAGTGAGGAAGTGTCCATTCTTACGGATTCTGACTTTGTTTTATTAATGATAAAGTTATAAGTGCACATCTTTTATTTTTGATATATAATTAATATTATAATCACTTTCGAGCAGATATTAGTTTAAAAAATACCGAAAAAAAAGCATTTTCACAAACACACGCACGCGTTTTGGCGTATGAATAGATATACGGAGTGCGTTGTCCAATGGTAGAGCGTCGGGTAGGTCGAGAGGTCGTGGGTTCGATCCTCGTCGTAGCCATGTTATTTATCATGCAGCAAATAATTAATCCACATTGCTTAGTACTGATTCTACCCAGGAAGCCATCGAAAGTGATTAATATAAGTTGCAAGAACTTGTTTCACAATCGATGTAAAAAGAAATATGTTTAAATAAATTTTTAATAAATATCGAAATATTTTCAAAGTATTTCCTACCTTACCAGTCCTTCGAATGAGATTCTTAAACCGAGGTCTGCTCGCTAAAATGCTTAGTGCAATACAGAGAGGATAAATAAACGCTTATACGCACGCCCTCTTTATGACAACATTCGTACGGAATTGTTCGATACATTAACACCACTTTGTAACGTCTCATTAAATTATAGAGGCATATGGCTGCCACGCACTTAATTTAAGTTGACATAAATTAACGCGACTTCCTCTAAATTTTATTGCGACTTGTCGTGATAATTTCTCAACTAAGACGATATAATTTCATCATAAAAACGACTTATAAACCATGATAAATTAACGCGACAATTATTTAAAATCGCGATAATGCTTTAAAGAGCCAAACAATTATAAACAGTTACGATATCTAAAAATAGAATTGTGGTTATGCGGAAGGGGTCATACTATTCCCCGGTCGATTTCCCGGTAACTTCCAGGTTATAGAGTTTGACATGTTGAACCCTTGGAGGTTTATCACTTGAAGAAGCATGTTTTTGTGATAACTGATTTTTTAAATTTAATTTTATATCTTATGAGGAAAATCTTCCTTTTTTCAAAATTGCATTAACAGATGTCATATGCTTATCATTTAACCAATCAAATTTGTAATTTCGCGTTTATCCGACACATTAAGATCTAATGGTTTTCACCACCAGTCGTTTGTTTGCGAGGAACTATTATTTGCACTATCAATTTTAATTATTTCTTCGTCACTTCTTTCGGGAAAATTTCAGGTAATACTAATTATTAAATTATTTTCTAACGGTGACTATTTTCGTTTTTAGAGCTAGTATTCTTATAAGGATGTTTTCGCCGTAACTTGTACTTTAATCATAAAAACGTTGGTATTGCGGTACTGTTTGTCAACATAATTTGTTTTCTTTTAAGTTTCCACTTTCAAAATTTAATAATTGAACCAGT
This sequence comes from Cyrtodaria siliqua, assembly GCA_037043455.1. Taxonomy (NCBI): domain Eukaryota; kingdom Metazoa; phylum Mollusca; class Bivalvia; order Adapedonta; family Hiatellidae; genus Cyrtodaria; species Cyrtodaria siliqua. Next base: position 26,841 of record JAWPHD010007120.1, read on the forward strand.
TGTTCACTTGATCAAAACCATGATCAGGAAACAAACATGCAGCAGTTGTGAATAATGAGTACTAATGCATAATACTAATAATATTACAACTGTAACGATTATACTTCATGAGAAATTACAATAATAGTTTCAGTTTCGATTTTATTCAGGCTCAAACATATATACAGTTTCATATGTAATAACATTTAAATGGACAAAAGCATTCACGCTGTAAAAATGAAATAATACATTGTAATTAATACATCACGGGGAATAATGTTTCGCCTGTGTTTTTCTGTTTAGGTTTAATTACACTAAATCAGCCGGATGTGCTCGACTGGTGCAGTCGAAAGTAGTTCTGTATTAAAGAGTGCTAATCATTTTTTCTTTAAAAACGTTTTTAGTGCAATTTCCTGTTTTTTTTGGCTTTAACTGTATTCTGGACATGTATGCTGATATTTGAAAAGGGAGCTCATCATGTTTTAAATACAACCACAAAATCGAACAGAAATGGGAAGTTTTCCCCTACTTCCATAAAAAAGGAGGGATTACTTTTTATTATAGGAACTACATCCGACTACACCTCGGAGGTTTACATGTAATTAGTGGTGGTACACCTCATATTACACTAATTCAGCTGGATATACTCGCCCGGTGCAGTCGGAAGTAATTCTGTATTAAAGTGTGCTAGTATATTTTCTTTGAATTGTTTTTTCTTTAAAAACGTTTTAGTGCATTTTCCTGTTATTCTTTGGCTATAACTGTATTCTAGACATGTTGGTATTTGAAAATGCAGCTCATCATGTTTTGATTACAAAAAAAATCCCAGGTAAGAAGGAGGTCTGCACAGAAAAGACAATAGTTACGAATCCGTCATGCGACAGTTACGTGGTGCATTGAATCTAATTTAAATTTCCCGTTGTTCTCGTAGTTTGTTTACATTTACAGGTCAAGGTCACATTTTATATATTGTAACGAAATAAAAGAATATTCATATGAAAGTGTTGTAAGGTATTTATTTAACATTCAGCTTTTATGAAAAATTATAGTTAATGTACAAAATAATGTTCGTAAAAAGTATAGCTGTATTTATATCATCCGTATAAGCGAAGCAATGGTGTATATGGTGGCATGTGGCTGCCATGCACTTAATTTAAGTTGACATAAATTATCCCACCATACGAAGCAGGTCAATGCTATGGTAGCATGTGGCTGACATGCACTTAATTTAAGTTGACATAAATTATTGTGACTTTATGGTCATTTTATTGTGACTTTTCGTGATAATTTCTCTTTTAAGGCGACATAATTTCACGAATATAAAAATAAAAAGCATGATAAAATATCTCAACAATTAATAAAAAGTCGCGATAATGCTTCAACGTGCCATTCAAATAACGACTTAAGATATCTAAAAATAGAATTTTGGTTATGCGGATAGTTTCTGTCATTTACGTAATATCTTTGGAGCCAGGTGTTCCGAACCAAAACACCGCGGCAAAAAAAGTACGATATCCACCAAAAAACAGTTAGTTACGATATCTAAAAATAGAATTGTGGTTATGCGAAAGGTCCAGTCGATTTCCCGGTTGCTTCCCGGTTATAGAATTTGGCTGTTGTTGAACCCTTGGAGTTTTTATAACATGAAGAAGCATATATTTGAGATAACTGAGTTTTTTTTATTTAATTTTATATCTTTCAGGCGTTCTTCTTAACTGTTAATTCAAAAGCTCTATCTGGAACTGGTTTAAAACTCATGATCCCGGTGCCAATGATTGGATCCATTAAAATGTATTCGACAAGCGTTGCATTTGTTTTGATCATCAATAAATAACGGAGTGTTAGTTGTAGCTTCTAGGCCATTTATATGAGAAAAACCTTCTTTTTTCCAAATATATATCATATCATTTAACCATTTAATCAAAAACTGTAATTTCTTGTTTATCCGACATTTTAAGACAATTTAAGATTTAACTGTTTTCACCACCAGTCGTTTATTTTCGAGGAACTATTATTTGCATTTTCAATTTTAATTATGTCTTCGTCATCTTTTTCGGAAAACATTTCAGGTAATACTAATTTCCTTCCCTTACTGTTTATAAAAATATTTCCTAACAGTGACTCTTTTCGTTTTTAACCGGAGCTAGTAGTCTTATAATGATGTTTTAATCTTCCGCTTTTAATAACGCCGTAACTTGTACTTTAATCATCCCAAACAGAACATCGTCGCACAATGTGATTGAATTAAGAACAGAACAGAACATATTCTTTATTTATTTCTCGTCATATAAATACATATTACGTTTGTTACTATGTGACAGGTCAATGCAATTTTTACATTAAACAATGAAAAAGTACAAATACACAAATCATACATCTATACACTCATACAACTCACCCATTCACTCTCACGCCCACAATTTCTCACACATTCACTCTGGCGCACATATACACTAAACCAAATTGCTAAGAACCAACCTAAGACTATGTCAATAATTCTCATTGTTTTGTGTATTTTGAGCTTGATTAGAGATACGGTTAAACTGCAAAATAACGAGTGTAAATCGTCTGCTCTGATGCAAGACCATATTTATGTGTTTTCTTAGAATTAAGTTATAACACTTATACAACTGGGTATATAGAATTTTATTCAGTACTTCGAATTAGTGAAGTTTTCGATGTTCATGATTCTAAAATATGCCAGTTAAAATTATTTTGACATCATGTTTTACTAGCATTACCACTACAAATGCGTTTGCAAAAGAAATTTTCGTAATATTTAATGTTAACGCTGAATTACAGTTACTTGAATTTTAAACAATATTCAATTTAAAGGGAGGTAATTTAAGATTATCCATGTTTCATTTTTTATAGACGGAAAATCTGCGATAAATGAGTCAAAAAAAAAAAAATTATGTTTTTTTTCTATTATTTCATACCAATTTTAAGAATTTTATATCTTTAAGCGATCTTCGACTCATGTTATGTGTTTTATAAGTACATTTCATGTTTTCATATAAAGGGAGGGTAACTCTCAAAAGATGTAACAATTTAAACAAAAAATAAATGTTTTACAAACTATGGGTCTAAACAAAATACTTATCATATATCTATTCTAAAATATATTTAAAATAAGAAAAAATAGTTAAGATACAAAAGTTGATACTTAGTAATTTTGTTCAGTGTATAACAACTGGGTTTTGGAACGTTAGAGGCTGGAACAATAACACTGCTAGTGATAATTATAATTTACGTTCTTCTTGTGTTTATGATATGAACTTTGACATTATTGGTATAGCAAAAACGCATCTTAAGCCGGAACAAGACCTTATTCTGGAAGATTACCAGTGGTTTGGCAACAACCGAAAGGAGTTACATGTACGTGCTAGGACGGGTTCGGGTGGCGTCGGTTTCTTAGTAAGAAATGAATAAGTTTCTGCTTTGATATCAGAGTTCTAGATAGCTCATTTGAAGGCATACTTTGGCATAATTTTCAAAATTGTATTATTTTACCTTGTGTGTGTATATTCATCCCGAGAACTCGTCTCGACACGTAGATGTTTACTCCTTTTTCGATAATCTTCTTGCTGATATATACAAGTACCAAAATGGGGGATTACTTTTCATCTGTGGCGACTTTAATGCCCGGTGTGGTCAGAATGATGACTATATTGTATGAATAGATAGTGTTTGTGAACGTAATATTGTTGATTTTAAAACAAACTCATATTGCGATATTTTGACTGAGTTTCTAATCAACACAAATATCTGTATATTAAACGGCAGAAATTTCATAAAGAATGATTTTACATCTGTTTCAGGTAAAAAAATATAAAAATATCGGACATGGAAAGCAGCATTCAAGGACGACAGTCAACCATTAAACACAAAACAAACACGCAAACAGACAAACGAGAAGGCAAAAGTAATAAAAAATGCAAACGACATCACAAACACAAAAGGGTTGACAATAGGGCTACCGCCTTGGAACGGTCAGTGGCAAAGTAGGCCACAGGGGGTTTAAACCGGTTCTAGGGTGCACCAAACCTCGCACTTACCCTACTGAAGGTTGTTCTGTCGTAGATTATTGTTTAGTAAGTCATGACCAATTGTCATCATTTGATTCGTTTTCAGTGACAAGTACAACCGATGTAATTAATCGGTCTGGACATGTAAGTGTACTTGCTCCATCTGGTATCCCAGACCATTCACTTCTTACTTGGAATCTGGTGTTTGATGAAAATATTAAACCATACTCAAGAAGGATAAAAATATCGGACAGGGAAAGCAGCATTCAAGGACGACAGTCAACCACAAAACACAAAAACAAACACGCAAACAGACAAACGAAAAGGCAAAAGTAATAAAAAATGCAAACGACATCACAAACACAAAAGGGTTGACAAAAGGGCTACCGCCTTGGATCGGTCAGTGGCAAAGTAGGCCACTGGGGGGTTTAAACCGGTTCTAGGGTGCACCAAACCTCACACTTACCCTACTGTCATCCCATTAAAACAGGGCAGTGTAAATAAAGAAATCCCCGCCATGATCTAATCTCTAACCAACAAGGCAGCATCAATAGGCAGTATAAGGAAAACACAAATATGCTCGTGTAAATATAATACAAAAAAACAATAGCCTAGAAAGCCACAATGAAGGTACTCAGTGACTTGGAAGAAGCCAGAGCAGTAAGAGAATACACCATTAAGGGCACGACAAGATAGATCATGGACAAACATCAAACGCCACCGTCCCAATGGGCTTTAGGTAGGCGTCATCATAGGGTCCGCAGCCTGTCCGGTCATCGTACAATTAAAGAGGAAAGCATAGTGGCGAACTGTAAAAGGGTCCACCACCAAGCATGCAGTACGTTGCAAAATGATAGGGTCATAATCTCGTATGATAAACCTTTTAACAAGTTTAAAAAAGATAGTATGAAAGTGATCATGACCAAGAATCTTACGAAGTTTATAAATCACATCACCATAGAAGTCAGGTTGTGATAGTCCTTGTCGCAGAAGAGTCCTTAAATTACCTTTATATTTGGAAAGGAGATCAGGGTTACGATAATAAAATTTTGCAAAGATTTTACGAAGTTTATGGTAACGGTAACCCTGATTGAGTAACTTTTTAGTTATACAAAGATTACGAATATTAAAGTCCTCAACTCGAGTACAAGCTCTAGAAAAACGAATAAATTGAGACAGATACACCCTATAAGAAGTTGCTCGGGGAACATCCCCATCCAAGTGGGGATAATTAACAATGTCAAAATTAAAATCATCTCTCTTGTCATAGATTTTGCTAATTATTTTACCATTTTCAATCGAGAGATCTAAATCAAGAAAAGAAGCGTTATTATCAGATATATTTTCTTTATTAAGCCGAAGTTCTTTAGGATAAATATTATCGACCATAGTTGGAAAGAAAGGGTTGTCAATGTTCAGTATGTCATCCAGATACCGAGAGGTGTCATTAAAAGCTTCAATAACATCTGCCTGGGTATCTGGTGAAAGACTTAACATGAAATCTCTTTCATAGCAAAATAAATACAAATCTGCGACAAGTGGTGCACAGTTCGTACCCATAGGGATACCAACAATGTGTCTATAAACGGTGGTACCATACCTGACGAAAATATTATCTAATAGGAAGATGAGTGCTTCACAAACTTCATAGCAAGTCCACATAGTATAATTGTCTAAAGTTATGCTACCGAAAATCAAAGTTTTGTTAAATTTGATATGAACTTAATTCCCAATGATTTTTTATGCAATGATGATATATTGGCGAATGTGAATTATATAATAGCAGACTTGGAAGGTGACTTGCGTACGCAGTCCGATATTGATGTCGTTTATAATGGCTGGTGTGATATGGTTAAAAATGAAATGTATGCCAAGTTACCTTACAAGACAATTAAGTTTAGTTCAAATAATAATAAAAGGAGACGGATAGGGAAGCCATGGTGGAACGATGAACTTACACGTTTATGGAACAATGCATGTGACAGTGAAAAACGATGGTTGAACTGTAAAATTAAGTCTGTAAAAATGAGATATAAGGTCCTATAGAAACCACAGCGTAAAGTATAATCTTACATCTGAATACTGCTCATATAGAAAGGTTTTTGACCGTGAGGTTCAGAAGTGTAAGCGACTTTATTAGTATAAGCTACAGTCTGAAATACTTGATGCAGCCAGTTCTGACCAAGCTGAATTTTGGAAAACCATTGGTAGGATTGGTATTAGTCATACCAAGAATAAACGTATTCCAGTGGAGGTACTGTTGGATGATGGTAGTTTGTCTAGGGATGTAAAGGATGTTTTAAACAAATGGGAACGAGATTGTACAAATCTTTTAAATAGGAAAGGTACATCTGAACAGCAGGATTCAGACCAAGATTCAAACGGTAGTACTGAGTATGATAGTAGTTTAAACTCAGAAACATCTATATTGGAAGTTGAAAAAGGTTATTGATAATGCAAAACTACGCAAAGCTTTTGGAATGGATACAATACCAGTTGATGTTTTAAAGAATATTATTTCTATTCTGTTTTTGCACACCCTAGTTAATGTATGTTTTAACTCAGGTCGTATACCTGCACTATGGGGTAAAAGTTTAATCAATCCTATTCCAAAATCAAACTCCTTGATCCAAAGGACCCCCTTTCGTACAGAGGTATTTCACTTGCTTGTTCGATGTATAAATTGTATAGTTCTATCATTAATAATCGCCTTACTGTTTGGTCCGAGTCAAATGATAAATTAGTAGATGAACAAAATGGCTTTCGGCAGAAACGAAGCACTATAGACCATGTTTCTTCCTTAACACACATTATTGAAACGAGATAGAAAAAGAAAATGTCTACTTTTTGTGCTTTTATTGACTTAAGTAAAGCTTATGATTTTATTATTAGAGATAAACTGTGGAAGCGATTAAGTTATCTCGGCATATTTGGTAAAATGTTAATTGCTATCAAATCTTTATATGTATCTGTCTATGCATGTGTACGGATAAACAATCATTATACTGATTGGTTTGATGTTAATTCAGGATTGCGTCAGGGATATTCATTGTCCCCTTTACTTTTCAATTTATTTATTAATGATCTTGCTGTCCGTATTAAAGCTTTAGGGACAGGCATTGATATTGGTAATGAGAAAGTGAGTATACTGTTGTATGCAGATGGCATTGTCTTATTTGCAGAAAATGAACATGATCTTTAAGGATCACCTTTATCAGTACTTATTAACATTCACACTAGCGTTCGTTTAGTGCAGTGTGGCGGCTGTAAAAAGTCTCCCCGTATTACGAATCAGTAGTGTTATTTTTTTACTGGTCCTTTGGGACCAACGAGCCCAATATAGGTGGCTTTGAAGTAGAATACCGCTTAAGCCGGTGCTAGGGGGCGTGAGAAGTGTTGCTTCCACCATTACTTCTCATGAACAGACTCAATAAAACCGAGACTGCTGCTTTATTCTCTTAGTTGCTCTCAAAGGATCACCTTTATCAGTACTTTTTAATATATGCTCAACGAACTGAATAGTTGATGTGATACAAATGGTATGTTTGTGAATAATGCTAAAAGTAAAATTGTTCATTTTAGACCAAATTCAGTTCCAACTTCAAGGTCCGTTTTTTCATGTGGATCAGAAAATATTGATATCACTGATAAATATGAATAGAATTAACAGAGCACTTAGATTATAACGTTACAGCAAAAGTAGTAGCTCAAAGTGCAAGTCGTGCTCTGTGTCTGTTAATTGCCAGAGAGTCTAGGCGGTATGCCATATGATGTTTTTACTAAGCTATATGACTCATTAGTATGGCCAATTATCTCATATGGTGCTGCTATATGGAGTTGCAAATCATATTCATGTATTAATGCTGTACAAAACTGGACCAATTCTTCATTCCTCTTTCGCAATCTCTCACAGTATCTTTATAAAAGTTGATATTAAAATGTTTTTGAATCGACCACCTAATTCCAATACTTTATTATTTTTACAAACCTTAAAATACACAATGGACCTAGTTCTCCATAAATACCGGCTTTACTAGTAGAAGTTTTAACTCTTAAGAAGTATTCACAGAATTTCAAATTTATTTCGATCTCCTTGGACTTTGTAAAACCCCAAATTTCTGATCCAAAGCTTAATATAGAACCAACGAACGCATGAAATAATTGGCAAAATGTTTTTTGGTTCAAATAGTATTGTTTAAAAACAGTTCCGAGGTAGTTAAAATCGTTAACAACTTCTAAATTATTTCCATTATAAACCCATGTCTCATTAACTAAAAGATGACCCCTTTTTCTAAAAAACATAACTTTTGTCTTTTCCGCGTTAACCTCTAATACCCATTTTTCGCAATATTCTTTAAACACATTTAAACATTCTTGTAAACCAGACCGTTATTTTCCAGAACAGTACAGAACAACAGAACAGAACAATCTTTTAGTATGTACAATCTCAGGCAAATGAGTTACAACATGAGAGAATTATTATGCATACAACAAAATACAATTACTAATTTTGGATTAAAAAGGATCACACAAACCCCACTTGATATGGTGGGAAAAGTTAGGGGGATAACAGTTGCGTGGAATAACATTGCAGCTTCAAATGTGAAGCATGTAAATATATATATTTATATTCTTATATTACTTGTTTAACAGTTTGTAATAGAATTCGGACACAGACACATAGACTGATTTGTATTTTGGTTGACGAATGAGTTAGAGGCTCCTTAAATTTTATAACATTTGCGTGACGGTAAAAATACCGTTGAATGTACTTTTGATGGCATTTTAAGAGATAGTGAAATTCGTCGACGATATCAGAGACACACAGAGTACAGCGCTTTAAGTTGTACGGGATATTCGCAAACCTACCAGTTTCGACAGGAAATCTATGGTTAGTTGTTCGGAATATGAATACATTAATGTAGCAGTTTCTCGGTAACTTTAGATATGGTTCAAATGAAGGGTCGTCTTTGAATAGGTTATAATTACGCCCTTTGGACGAATTTTGTAGGTCTGCCCTCCATGATTGTGTAAATTGGTCGATTAAAGTTTTTTTAATGGATCGATGGACATAATTTAAGTTGGATGTCTAATATGGAACGCCATAAAAGTCGTATTTGGCGTTCCATACAAAACTAAAATAATTGTCTTTGGTGCCAGAAACATAAATCGTTTCTCATTTAACATAGGACCGGAAAAAATCGAAATAACAAATAAATACAAATACCTAGGAGTAATATTTACTAGCTAGGGTAGCTTTCTAAACACAAGAAAACACTTGGCCGAACAAGCCAAGAGAGCGTCATTTCTACTTTATCGGAGAAAATCAATTACCTAGACCTACCCTTAGACTATGGAACGCCAAACACGACTTTGATGGCCATTTTCCATTATGATGTGGTCACTTTCATTATGATGTGGTCACTTTCCACTATGATGTGGTCCCTTTACATTATGATGTGGTCATTTGTCATTATGATGGAGTCACTTTTCATTATGCTGTGGTCGTTTTACATTATGATGTGGTCATTTGTCATTACGATTTGGTCACTTTCCATTATGATGTGGTCACTTTACATTATGATGTGGTCACTTTCCATTATGATGTGGTAAGTTTCTATCATAATGTGGTCACTTTCATTATGATTTGGTCACTTTTCATTAAGATGTGGTTACTATTTATTATGATGTGGTTACTTTCCATTATGATGTGGTAAGTGTCTATTATGATGTGGTCTCTTTCCATTATGATGTGGTCACTTGCCATTATGATGTGGTTACTTTACATTATGATGTGGTAAGTTTCTATTATAATGTGGTCACTTTCATTATGATGTGGTCACTTTTCATTAAGATGTGGTCACTTTCCATTATGATGTGGTTACTATTTATTATGATGTGGTTACTTTCCATTATGATGTGGTAAGTGTCTATTATGATGTGGTCACTTTACATTATGATGTGGTCACTCTTCGTTATGATGTGTTACTTTCCATTATGATTTGGTTACTTTGTATTATGATGTGGTCGCTTTTCATTATGATGTGGTCTGTTTTAATTATGATGTGGTAAGTTTCTATTATGATGTGGTCACTTTACATTATGATGTGGTCACTTTTCATTATGATGTGGTTACTTTTCATTATGATGTGGTCGCTTTTCATTATGATGTGGTCACTTTACATTATGATGTGGTCTGTTTTCATTATGATGTGGTAAGTTTCTATTATGATGTGGTATGTGTGGTCACGTGGTTTTTCTTCAGATAGCGCCATCTATTGACACTGCTTGCGGAAATCAAAATGGCGACAATGATAGAAATCTTAAATTATGTTAAAGTATCCGATGAAGCTCGTGTAAGATTTTTAGAAGAAGAGTATCTTTTCATGCGATTAACACATTGCAACAACAATTACCTATTTTACAGCGAGTTATTTGAGAAATTGTATTGCTGTGTCGAGGTACACCGTAAATTCACCGTGTATAAATCGGCAAAGTGGAATGGAATTAGAATGACATTATGGTATGAGATTTTGATTCCAATCGCATTTCATTCTGCTCTAAATTCCCATTCCATATTTTAGTCTGTGACACATAATAAAATATGGAACGAATCTGGAAGAAGACACAACGAAAAAGTGTGAAATAGGCTTATTAAGGTTATCTAATTATCAGGAAAGCATGGGAACAACAATTCAATATCATAGATCTGTAATTTTCTAAATACATACATAACCTCTAAGTATTAGCCAGGATTATAGACATTTCTTATGTTAAGTCTTCTAGTCGTACCCTAGATTGTTTTTCGTTTTGGCTGAGACTGCTGTGGTTGTTCAGTACAATTCTGGATACATCATGTATCCCCGCAGTGATTGTTCAGTATCATCATGAATCGTACTGAAAAATCACAGCCTAAGGTATTTCTAATTATGTATATTTTAAACAGCTTTACAACAAAATCTTAGTTTATATTTAGTTAATTTCTACGGATATGATCTGTCTTTATTCTTAGCGATTTAGGCTTGTTTACGTTGTCTTTTCAATTTGGACGCTGAAGACATGATAATAGCAATGACTGTGTACACATAAAATCGAGACAAGCTAACCTTAAAGGGAGTAGATCAGGCTTTGTGGCTAAATCTATTTTAAAAAAGCTATACAATTACCAATTTAAAACAGAAAATGATATACATGTAGATGGGAAATGAACAGTTTCTTATAATAAAACGCAATAATTAATAATTATAAATTACAATACGTCATGTTAGTCCTTTTAAAAAGCACTGAACATTTTTTTACCGCCAAGTTTAAAATAGCTATCCCTGGCGCGTAACTATAGTTAGGAAATACCTTCTTTTGGTTGTTTATTTTATATGATAATTGCTATTTCGTTTGGGTTTATTGCTCAATTAGTTTACTTTAATCAATTAAATACATATCTAATGTATAACAATTCTAAAACAAATACCAATCCTGATGTACTTCCTTTAACCTGTTGGCCTTATTGCCTACCGACCGTTCAAAGTCGGTAACAGTCTTCATTTCACCGCTGTGCGGGTCTACGATGTCATTGCGTTTGGGTACTGTGATTACCATATTCTCATGTTTTATTTATAAACCAATAGAAAGCCAAAACGCAATCACAGGAAGGAAACCTTTGCACATACACAATATAGAAATTATAAATCTATAAATCATGTATCGCAACTGCCAGTGAAAAACTAAGAGATGACATCTACTTATAGAGGATTTTACATGAGTGCCCGTTTAATATTGAATTTATTAAACGAGTTTGACGGACACACGCACAGACACGTGAGAGCGCGCGCACACACACATTGACATATGTACATGGCATACACAAACGAAGTCAGTGCACATTATCATAGCATTATAGTATGGTCGGTGAAATTGCCTTGTATGAATGTCATGCAAACAATTCATTACAAACAATAAAGGGGCGGAGCTTTACGTCCGATACATTTATGGAAGTTAGAGCAAGACAGCACGCGCGGACATGGGCACTGAGTACAAAATACCATACTACAAACATAGAGCTTGTATTAGAAATATCAAAAGATCGGACAGGGAAAGTAGCATTCAAGGAGGACAGTAAACTAGTTTTTTCTATGTTTAGCGTCATTGGGTTCGTAGGTTTTTGAATGGCTGGGCTAAAAAAAAAATCTTCATCAAACTTTCAATATATACTCATCATGACCACATCAAATTTAGAGCAGAATGGAATGCGATTGGAATCAATATCTCATACCATAATGGTATTCTAATTCTAATTTAAACCATACGTTTTGTACCTCGACAGCGCATATTTTTTATATATATTTTTTATTATTTACCTCGTCATAGGTCTATGGAGGTTCGAGGCCATCCTCCATAAACCTTACAAATGTATATATATAATGTTGCAATAAGTCTGAAAAGACCCTTGAGCAAATAAATCAAATACAAATACAATTTAAACTATGTTTCTCGGTCATAGTGGACAGTGTGACTGTTTTCTTTGTTATCTGAAGACAACATGGCAGTAAAATTTAAAAAAAAGAGTATGATAATGGACCTTTGGAAACGGCCGAGCACGACACATACGAAATATTGCAGTCTCGGTTTGATTGAGACTGTTCATGAGCGGTAGTGAAATATGCTAGCTACCGCTCACGCCCTCTAGCTCCGGGTTGAGCAGAACTCAATATTCATAAAATCAACAGCACAAAATTTTAACCATCCCGAAGATGGCATGCATATGGCGGCGGACATGGAGTTATCCTTCTTTAACGTCTTCCCCATGTCGTACGGCGTATGGTCCCAGTATCTAATCATTCATCCATTCATGAGTTATAATTAAAATATATACCCCTACAGAATATAAACACTTAGCACTCTTTTCTTAGTTTCGGTTTGTAATAACAGTGAAACTTATATATATACGGAAATAATAAAATAAATCGTCAATCAAACAATCACAACATTTTTTGTTCATCTGCAGCTATATATCCAAGTGTTGTTTGTTATATTTAGACATTAACTAAACCATATTTTTGAGTTATATGCTTGTTATAATTATAAATGTAAAATACTGTACTATATCTAGACGTATACGCGCGTTATTATTGGCGGAGAAAAAAAATGTATATACTAGCACACAAAAAATAATAGTGACAACAAACATAACAACATAATTATATCTATGTCTTCAGGTGCCTCTCTATTGAATATATATTGACCCATGCGAAATCGAAATTCGAGAAAATATCTATTCAGAGAGGTCCCTCTAGTGCAAAGTAATACATACAACGTTTATCTACTTTACGTGTACGTCATGACTTATTTGTAATATATAATTCCATTGTGTTATAGGTAACGTTTTACGTCTAAATGCATGCTATAATCTGTAAGTGATTCTCTAAGTTCTCTATTGAACATATATGACCCATGCGAAATCGAAATTCGGGATAATATATGTTCAGAGAAGTCCCTCTAGTACATAGTAATATACATACAATTTCTTAAGTAACTCGCTGTAAAATAATTAATTGTTGTTGAAATGTGTTAATCGCATGAAAAGATACTTTTCTTCTAAATATTTTACACGAGCTTTATCGGATACTTTAACATAATTTAGGATTTCTATGGCGCTATTTGAAGAAAACCCACGTAACCACACATATCACATCAAAATAGAAACTTACCACATCATAATGAAAACAGACCACATCATAATGTAAAGTGACCACATCATAATGAAAAGCGACCACATCATAATGGAAAGTAACCACATCATAATGAAAAGTGACCACATCATAATGTAAAGTGACAATATCATAATAGAAACTTACCACATCATAATTAAAACAGACCATATCATAATGTAAAGTGACCACATCATAATGAAAAGCGACCACATCATAATGAAAAGTTACCACATCATAATACAAAGTAACCACATCATAATGGAAAGTAACCACATCATAATGAAAAGTGACCACATCATAATGTAAAGTAACCACATCATAATAGACACTTACCACATCATAATAAAAAGTGACCACATCATAATGGAAAATGACCACATCACAATAGACACTTACCACATCATAATGAAAAGTAACCACATCATAATGTAAAGTGACCACATCATAATGTAAAGTGACCACATCATAATGTAAAGTGATCACATCATAACAAAAAGTGACCACATCATAATGGAAAGTGACCACATCATAATGGAAAATGACCACATCATAATGACCAATGACCACATCATATTGGAAAGTGATCACATCATAATGACAAATGACCACATCTTAATGTAAAGCGACCACATCATAATGGAAAGTGACCGCATCATAATGAAAGTGACCACATCATAATGGAAAATGACCATCAAAGTCGTGTTTGGCGGTCCATAGTTTTGCTGTAGTATACTTTTAATTTCCGAGATAGACGATACTCGTGGAATTTATTAAGGCCTAATTGGAAAGTTTCGGGGTTCTCACCTAGGATAATGGTATCGTCAGCCTATAGTAGTATTATAATCTTTATAAAGACATTTATTTGGGGTTCGACTCTAATTCCATCTAGGCCTGTGTTAAGCAAATACTCCTGTAAGTCATTTAAAAAGAAGATAGCAAACATTATCGGTGATACATTTTCACCTTGACGGACTCAGCATTGACTCACAAAGAAATTCGAGGTATCGTTATTTATGGACACTCATCATTTAATGTTTTGATACATGTTATATATTATACGGACGAATTTGCCTTTAATTGTATTACTTAGGAGTTTGCACCATAGGCCCATTCTCCATATAGAGACAAATGCCTGTGTGAAATATATAAAGCAGCAACTTTTTCTTTTGTGAACGTAACATCTCCACCAATTTGTGTAATACAAATATATGATCAGTTGTGGAATATTTGGCTCTAAACCCTGCTTGATTTTCAGCTAAGATTCCTTTTTCATTTAGGAACTTGTTCATTCGTTCGTTTAGTATAGATGTAAACAGTTTGACGAAACAATTTAATATGGTGATCGGGCGATAAGTTTCAGGTCTTAAGGGATCGCCTTTGTTTTTGAAAATGGGTTTAATGATGCCTTCTAACCAACTTGCTGGGAGAAACCCTGTATTAAGAATAATATTGAAGAGTTTGTATATATCGGTAGCATGACTTTTTGAGTAACCTTAATATATTCATTTTATTTGGTCATCAGCAGAGGCTTTTGAGTTTTTCAGTTTAGATATATTTTTTAAGATCTCATCTGGCGCGATAGGAGAGTTTAAAATGACATCGTCATCCGCAACATTAATTTCGAATGGATCATTATCTTTTTCGTTTTCTGGAGTATATCGTCCCTTGAACGCTAAAACCATGTAAGTGACATTTTTCACAAAATCACTTTTTTACATAAATCAGTGTATTTAACCAAGATACATACCCCATAACTGTGTTTTTAGTCAATTTCCAACTATTTAGTATTTTATTAACTATTTGCAAAATGATGTATCTTTGATGGCTTTTTTTCTTAACGTAAAAACAATGTAAGTGCACTTACACTGTTTTTGAATTAAAATTTAAACTGGACCTGCACTTGAGAGAGGTGTGCACTTATTTGCAATATGACATCACAACACATGACACATGACTGTGACATCTATTTGGCCAAATAAAAATGTGGTTCCGGTTTCCCGACCGACCCCGTTTTTAAGGGCTCGTCATAATCATTTCATGCCAAAAAAAAACATAAAAAATATAAATAAATAAAATAAATTAAAAATTATAATTTAAAAAAAAAAGAAAAAGAAAAAAAACTGATATCAACACACATGTATTTAAGTTAGGTGATTAAGTTTTAAAAGTATTGAGTGATAAAAATACCAAATATAAAAAAATATATTTTTAGAAAATAAAAAAAATCCCTACCTGACCTACCCTATATATAATAGTAACCACTTTCAAGGACTTGTCTATTTGAAAGGCATAATTCCTCAAACTTATGGCACTTGCCTCTGAGTTTTTCATATGAAAGTCAGTGCTTGTTAGATGTGTCATTGAATTCTTTTTGGAACTGAACTGAATGTTGTTTAACGGCTCATCAACACAGTATAGGTATTTAAAGCCACCCCAGAGAGAGGGGAAGGATACATAGGAATCCGGGAACCGTGCCCTACTCTTATTATCGAATAGATTCCTATGGTTCTTTAACGTGCTCGGAGGATAGACCGATACACGGGACCGCCCGGTTTACGTCCCCATCCGACGGACGAGGCTAATGGAAAGTGTCTTGCCCAAGAACACACCGACGAAACTCAGTGGCACCAAGGAGGATTGAACCCGGGGCCTCCGGTTACAAATTCGCCGCGCTACCGACTGCGCCTTTCTTTTTGGGGGTTTAAGATATAACAAAAATATAAATTTAAAAAAGAATTTAGTTGACAAGCTTACATACAAAACTGTAACAAGTTTGACTGTAACCAGTTTGTTCTAAGTATAAAAGGGGCTATAATTTTGTTAAAATAAAAGCATGAGTTATAGAACCAGGCTTTATGAAGTTGTCTAATGATGCCGAATACATGTGTGAAGTTTCAATCCAGTATGTAAAGTAGTTTGGGAAATACAAGCTGACATACAAAACTATAACTGGACACGACGATCGAGCGATGACAATAGCTTTTTTTTCGTCGAAAAGGTCGAGCGAAAAATGTTTACGACATCAATTTTGTGAAAGGACCTTTTGGGGATATTGCTTCAGATATTTATTGCTTCAGATATTTATGAGTCTGATGACGCGGCTTAGGCAGTATTTTCAGGAATAATCACCTAAGTCAAACTTGTCGTATTATTTTATTATTGTAATTTTAAGAATTTTAATTTCATAGTCTCTTAAAATTCTTTTAGAACAGCATAGTTTAAATCATAAATTATGATTAATGGTATAGTTTACTGTAATATTAGTTATTTGCTGTTAACTATAGGATTACGATAGATTCTAACACACTTTTGAAAATTCCTGCAATCCCACTGGTTGACGTTAACAAAAAAAGTTCGACAATCAAATAATGAATAATCCATCACAAATCCTTTCGTGTGTAGTTAAACCGTCAGAACCATGACATCATTAATTTTATTTCAATGTGTTTTTGAATAAAACTGCCAAAAACAATGAAATGCATTAGAAAAGGGTTAACCAGTATTAAAATTCTGACTTTAGCATATCTGTCATTTATGATGTTGCTGTTGTTGCTGCTTCTGCTGCTGTTGTTTTTGCTGTTGCTGTTGTTCAGGGTATTTGTTCCAGTCATTGTTGTTGTTGTTTTAAGGTTGCTGCTGCTGCAGCTGCTGTTGCTGTTGTTGTTGTTGCTGCTGCTGCTGCTGCTGTTCAGGTTATTTGTTCAGGTCGTTGTTGTTCTTGTTTTGTTCTTTTGTTTTGTTTTGTTGTTTTGTTTTTCAGGTTTTTGTTGTTGTTGTGCTGCTGCTGCTGCTTTTGCTACTGATGATGATGATTATGCTGTTGTTGTTATTGTTCAGGTTTTTTGTTCAGGATATTGTTGTTTTCAGGTTGTTGTTGTTGCTGCTGCTGCTACTGATCATGATGATGATTATGCTGTTGTTGTTGTGTTGTTTTTGCTGCTGCTGCTGCTGCTGCTGCTGTTGTTGTTGCAGTCGCTGTAGTTCAGGTTCTTTGTACAGGTAGTTGTTGTTGTTGTTGTTTTTCAGATTGCTGCTGCTGCTGTTGTTGTTGTTGCTGTTGCTGTTGTTCAGGTTCTTTGTTGATGTCATTGTTGTTGTTTTTCAGGTTGTTGTTGCTACTACCGATGATGATGATGATTATGCTGTTGCTGTTGTAGTTAATGTCTGTATTGTTGTTATTGTTGTTGTTCATATCATTGTTGTTGTTGCCACTGTTTTGTTGTTGTCGTTTTGTTGCTGCTGCTGTTGCTATTGTTCAGGTTCTTTGTTCAGGTCTTTGTTGTTGTTTTTCAGGTTGTTGTTTTTGCTGTTGCCGTTGTTCAGGTTCTTTGTTCAGGTCGTTGTTGTTGTTGTTTGTTAGGATGCTGCTGCTACTGATGATGATGATAATGCTGTTGTTGCTGCTGCTGCTGCTGTTTGTTGTTGTTCATGTCTTTGTTGTTGTTGTTTGAACAACAACAACATCGTTTTTACTGCTGCTGTTGCTGTTGCTGTTGCTCTTATTCATTTTTTTTTTGTTCAGGTCATTGTTGTTGTTGTTTTTCAGGTTGTTGTTTGTTGTTTTGATTTGTTTTGTTGTTTTGTTTTGTTTTTTTAGGTTGTAGCTGCTGCTGATGCTGCTGCTGCTAATGCTATTGTTCAGGGTATTTGTTCAGGTCATTGTTGTTGTGTTGTTGTTGTTGTTTTGTTGTTTTATTTTGTTTGATTTCTTTTTCAGGTTGCTGTTATTGCTACTGATTTTGCTGTTGTTGCTGCTGCTTCTGCTGCTGCCATTGTGGTTACTGTTGTTCAGGTCCTTTGTTCAGGTCTTTGTTGTTGATTTTCAGGTTGTTGTTGCTGCTGTTGATTATGATGTTGTTGTTGCTGCTTCTGCTGCTGTTGTTTTTGCTGTTGCTGCTGTTCAGGTTATTTATTCCGGTCGTTGTTGTTGTTGTTTTAAGGTTGCTGTTGCTGCAGCTGCTGTTGCTGTTGTTGTTGCTGCTGCTGCTGTTCAGGTTATTTGTTCAGGTCATTGTTGTTGTTTTGTTGTTCTTTTGTTTTGTTGTTTTGTTTTTCATGTTTTGTTGTTGTGCTGCTGCTGCTGCTGCTGCTGCTGCTGCTATTGCTACTGATGATGATGATTATGCTGTTGTTGTTCAGGTTTTTGGTTTAGTTTATTGTTGTTGTTGTTTTTCAGGTTGTTGCTGCTGCTGCTGCTTTTGTTGCTATTGCTGTTGTTTAGGTTCTGTGTTCAGGTCATTGTTGTTGTTTTAAAGGTTGTTGTTGCTACTGCTACTGATGCTGCTGCGACTGGTGATGATTATGCTGTTGTTGCTGTTGATAATGCTGTCGATGTTGTTGTTGCTGCTGTTGTTCAGGTTCTCTGTACAGGTCATTGTTGTTGTTGTTGTTTTTCAAGTTGCTGTTGTTGCGGTTGTTGTTGTTGCTGCTGCTGCTGTTGCTATTGTTCAGGATATTGTTGTTGTTGTTTTCATGTTGTTGTTGTTGCTGCTACTGATGATGATGATGATTATCCTGTTTTTTTGTTTTTTTGGGTGCTGCTGCTGCTGTTTTTGTTGCAGTTGCTGTAGTTCAGGTTCTTTGTACAGCTATTTGTTGTTGTTGTTGTTTTTCAGGTTGCTGCTGCTGCTACTGCTGCTGTTGTTGTTGCTGTTGTTCAGGTTCTTTGTTGATGTCATTGATGTTGTTTTTCAGGTTGTTGTTTCTGCTACTGATGATGATGATTATGCTGTTGTTGTTGTAGTTCATGTCTGTATGTTTGTTGTTGTTCATATCATTGTTGTTGCCGTTGTTTTGTTGTTGTTTTGTAGCTACTGCTGTTGCTATTGTTCAGGTTCTTTGTTCTGGTCTTTGTTGTTGCTTTTCAGGTTGTTGTTGCTGTTGCTGCTGTTGCTGCTGTTGTTGTTGTTGCTGTTGCTGTTGTTTAGGTTCTTTGTTCGGGTCGTTGTTTATCAGGTGTTGTTGTTGCTGCTGCTGGTACTGATGGTGATGATTATGCTGTTGTTGTTGCGGCTGCTGCTGCTGCTGCTGCTGTTGCTGTTGCTCTTATTCATTTTTTTGTTCAGGTCATTGTTGTTGTTGTTTTTCAGGTTGTTGCTTGCTGTTTTGATTTGTTTTGTTGTTTTCTTTTGTTTTGTTTTTGTTTTTCAGGTTGTAGCTGCTCTGCTGCTGCTGCTGCTGCTGCTGCTATTGTTCAGGTCATTGTTGTTGTTTTGTTATTGTTGTTGTTGTTTTGTTGTTTTATTTTACTTGATTTGTTTTTCTTTTTCAGGATGTTGTTGTGTTGCTGCTGCTGTTATTGCTACTGATTATGCTGTTGTTGCTGCTGTTGTTGCTGCTGCTTCTGCTGCTGCCTTTGTGGTTGCTGTTGTTCAGGTTCTTTGTTCAATTCGTTGTTGTTGTTTTTCAGGTTGTTACTGCTGCTGCTGCTGCTGTTTTTGTTCAGGTCATTGTTGATGTTGTTTTTCATGTTGCTGCTGTTGCTGTTGCTCAGGTTCTTTGTTCAGGTCATTGTTGTTGTTTTTTAGGTTGTTGTTACAGTTACTACTGATGATGTTGATGATGATGATGATGATGATGATGATTATGCTGTTGTTGCTTTTGTTCATGTCTGTATTTTTGTTGTTGTTCACATCGTTGTTATTGTTGCCATTGTTGTTTTGTTTTGTTGTTTTGTTGCTGCTGCTGCTGCTGTTGCTATTATTCAGGTTCTTCATTCAGGTCTTTGTTGTTGTTTTTCAGGTTGTTGTTGTTGCTTGATTATGATGTTGTTGTTGTTGCTGCTTCTGCTGCTGTTGTTTTTGCTGTTGCTGCTGTTCAGGTTATTTGTTCAGGTCATTGTTGTTGTTGTTTTGTTGTTGTTTTGTTTTGTTGTTTTGTTTTTCAGTTTTTTGTTGTTGTGCTGCTGCTGCTGCTATTGCTACTGATGATGATGAATATGCTGTTGTTGCTGCTGCCGTTGTTGTTCAGGTTTTTTGTTCAATTCATTGTTGTTGATTTTTAGGTTATTGCCGCTGCTGCTGATGATTTTGTTGCTATTGCTGTTGTTTAGGTATTTTGTTCGGGTCATTGTTGTTGTTTTAAAGGTTGTTGTTGCTGCTGCTAGTGATGATGCTGCGACTGATGACTGCTGCTGTTGTGGTTGCCGTTGCTCTTGCTATTGTTCAGGTTTTTTGTTCAGGATATTGTTAAACCCCCACAAACGAAGTTTGGGGGTGTAAATAGGAGTGAGCTTGTCTGTCCGTCTGTCGGTCAGTCTGTTGGTTTCTGGACGATAACTCATGAAAGGGTTGATGGATTTAAATAATATTTGGTACACGGGTATAACACCACAAAGTAAAGCCAAGTTCGACTTTGGTTACAAACCACCAATTTTTGACGGAGTTGTGGCCCCTTTTCAACTTACAAACCACCAATATTTTACGGAGTTATGGCCCCTTTTCAACCGGCCTGTTGGTTTCCGGACGATAACTCATGAAAGGGTTGACGGATTTAAATAATTTTGGTACACGGATATAACACCATAAAATACAAGTCAAGTTCGACTTTGGTTACAATCCACCAATTTTTGACGGAGTTATGTCCCCTTTTCAACTTAGAATTTGCGCAAAAAACGGTGTCCGGACGATAACTCATGAAAGGGTCGACGGATTTAAATAATGTTTGGTACACGGGTTTAAGACCATAAAATACAGGTCAAGTTCGACTTTGGTTACAAACCACCAATTTTTGACGGAGTTATGGTCCCTTTTCAACTTAGAATTTGCCAAAAAAACGGTGTCCGGACGATAACTCATGAAAGGGTCGACGGATTTAAGTAATTTTTAGTACACGGGTTTAAGACCATAAAATACAGGACAAGTTTGACTTTAGTTACATACCACAAATGTTTGACAGAGTTATGGCCCCTTTTCAAATTATAAATTGTCCAAAAAACGGTGTCCGGACAATAACTCATGAAAGGGTTGACTGATTTAAATAATTTTTGGTACACGGGTTTAAGACCATAAAATACAGGTCAAGTTCGACTTTGGTTACAAACCACCAATTTTTGACGGAGTTATGGCCCCTTTTCAACTTAGAATTTGCCCAAAAAACAGTGTCCCGACGAAAACTCATGAAAGGGTCGACGGATTAAAATAATGTTTGGTACACGGGTTTGAGACTATAAAATACAGGTCAAGTTTGACTTTGGTTACAAACCACCAATTTTTGACGGAGTTATGGCCTCTTTTCAACTTATAAATTGCCCAAAAAACGGTGTTCGGACAATAACTCATGAAAGGGTCGACGAATTTAAATAATATTTGGTACACTGTTACAACACCATAAAATACAAGTCAAGTTCGACTTTGGTTACAAACCACCAACTTTTGACGGAGTTATGGTCCTTTTCAACTTATAAATTGCACAAAAAAACGGTGTCCGGACAATTACTCATGAAAGGGTCGACGGATTTAAATAATATTTGGTACATGGGTATAACACCATAAAATACAGGTCAAGTTCGACTTTGGTTACAAACCACCAAATTTTTACGGAGTTATGGCCCCTTTTCAACTTAGAATTTGCGCAAAAAACGGTGTCCGGACGATAACTCATGAAATGATTAAATAATTTTTGGTACACGGGTTTAAGAGCATAAAATACAGGTCAACTTCCACTTTGGTTACAATCCATCAATTTTTGACGGAGTTATGGCCCCTTTTCAACTTAGAATTTGCCAAAAAACGGTGTCCGGACGATAACTCATGAAAGGGTTGACGGATTTAAATAATATTTGGTAGACGGGTATAACACCATAAAATACAGGTCAAGGTCGACTTTGGTTACAAACCACCAATTTTTGCCGGAGTTATGGCCCCTTTTCAACTTAGAATTTGCGCAAAAAACGGTGTCCGGACGATAACTCATGAAAGGGTCGACGGATTTAAAGAATTGTTGGTACACGGGTTTAAGACCATGAAATACAGGTCAAGTTTGACTTTGGTTACAGACCACCAATTTTTGACGGAGTTATGGCCCCTTTTCAACTTATAAATTGCCCGAAAATCGGTGTCCGGACAATACCTCATGAAATTGTCGACGGATGTAAATAATAATTGGTACAAGGGTATAACACCATAAAATACAAGTCAAGTTCGACTTTGGTTACAAACCACCAATTTTTGACGGAGTTATGGCCCCTTTTCAACTTAGAATTTGCCCAAAAAACGGTGTCCGGATGATAACTCATGAAACGGTCGACGGATTTAAATAATTTTGGTACACGGATATAACACCATAAAATACAAGTCAAGTTCGACTTTGGTTACAATCCACCAATTTTTGACGGAGTTATGTCCCCTTTTCAACTTAGAATTTGCGCAAAAAACGGTGTCCGGACGATAACTCATGAAAGGGTCGACGGATTTAAATAATGTTTGGTACACGGGTTTAAGACCATAAAATACAGGTCAAGTTCGACTTTGGTTACAAACCACAAATTTTTGACGGAGTTATGGTCCCTTTTCAACTTAGAATTTGCCCAAAAAAACGTTATCCGGACGATAACTCATGAAAGGGTCGACGGATTTAAGTAATTTTCAGTACACGGGTTTAAGACCATAAAATACAGGTCAAGTTTGACTTTGGTTACAAACCACAAATGGTTGACAGAGTTATGGCCCCTTTTCAAATTATAAATTGTCCAAAAAACGGTGTCCGGACAATAACTCATGAAAGGGTTGACTGATTTAAATATGTTTTGGTACACGGGTTTAAGACCATAAAATACAGGTCAAGTTCGACTTTGGTTACAAACCACCAATTTTTGACGGAGTTATGGCCCCTTTTCAACTTAGAATTTGCCCAAAAAACCAGTGTCCCGACGAAAACTCATGAAAGGGTCGACGGATTAAAATAATTTTTGGTACACGGGTTTAAGACTATAAAATACAGGTCAAGTTCGACTTTGGTTACAAACCACCAATTTTTGACGGAGTTATGGTCCTTTTCAACTTATAAATTGCACAAAAAAACGGTGTCCGGACAATTACTCATGAAAGGGTCGACGGATTTAAATAATATTTGGTACACGGGTATAACACCATAAAATACAGGTCAAGTTCGACTTTGGTTACAAACCACCAAATTTTTACGGAGTTATGGCCCCTTTTCAACTTAGAATTTGCGCAAAAAACGGTGTCCGGACGATAACTCATGAAATGATTAAATAATTTTTGGTACACGAGTTTAAGAGCATAAAATACAGGTCAAGTTCCACTTTGGTTACAAACCATCAATTTTTGACGGAGTTATGGCCCCTTTTCAACTTAGAATTTTCCAAAAAACGGTGTCCGGACGATAACTCATGAAAGGGTTGACGGATTTAAATAATATTTGGTACACGGGTATAACACCATAAAATACAGGTCAAGGTCGACTTTGGTTACAAACCACCAATTTTTGCCGGAGTTATGGCCCCTTTTCAACTTAGAATTTGCGCAAAAAAGGGTGTCCGGACGATAACTCATGAAAGGGTCGACGGATTTAAAGAATTTTTGGTACACGGGTTTAAGACCATAGAATACAGGTCAAGTTTGACTTTGATTACAGACCACCAATTTTTGACGGAGTTATGGCCCCTTTTCAACTTATAAATTGCCCGAAAATCGGTGTCCGGACAATACCTCATGAAAGTGTCGACGGATTTAAATAATAATTGGTACAAGGGTATAACACCATAAAATACAAGTCAAGTTCGACTTTGGTTACAAACCACTAATTTTTGACGGAGTTATGGCCCCTTTTCAACTTAGAATTTGCCCAAAAAACGGTGTCCGGATGATAACTCATGAAACGGTCGACGGATTTAAATAATTTTTGGTACACGGGTGTTTCCGGACGATAACTCATAAAAGGGTTGATGGATTTAAATAATATTTGGTACACGGGTATAACACCATAAAATACAAGTCATCTTCGACAAACAATAGCACGTGTAACCGTATAATAAAGCATGTGTAGCTGTATTATAATATAACCTATTGTCATATACTATAACCTATTGTCAATATACTCCGACATCAAATAGGGCGGAGATATATAAGTACTGGCGACATGTTAATTCAACTGCACTGCGCTAGAACTGCTCCCAGTGTCTGTTTATATAGTGCTCATACCCTTCTCCACCAAAACGTTCCAATGAAAGTAGTCCAAATTTCAAATTTGCATAACACAGTCCAATGAGAACAGTCTACATCATCATAAATGAATTTGCATGAAATAATTTGCATATACATTGTAAACATGTTTACATCTATTCTAATTTTAGCTGTTATTCAATGCCAGAGAACAGTTTACATCATCATAAATAAATTTGCATAAAATAATTTGCATATACATGGTAAACATGTTTACATCTACTCCAAGCCAAATCAATAACAACTTGCAATAATGCATGTACACATTCAGACTTGCATTTTCTGAAATCAGTTCGCAATATGCGAGTACTCAAGTGATAACTTCACATTATAGTGTCTCTTACTATGCATCATCTCTGTGGTTGATTACATCGAGTGATGTGTGAGGGAAGTTGGGCAGCATACAGAGGTATTTTCACAACACACATCATAGTACAAGTTTGACTAATAATCTACTAATCTCTCTCTCTCTCTCTCTCTAACTCTCTCTCTCTCTCTCTCTCTCTCTCTCTCTCTCTCTCTCTCTCGATCGGATCCCTCAGGGGCCTAGGAATCTTTATGTGAGGAAGCTATCCACCTGGCTTACAGAACGTCGGTAGTTCTACCCAGGTGCCCGCCCGTGCACGAAAATTGCCCGGAGGGGCACCTGGGGTCTTCCTCCACCAATGGAAGCAGAAAGTGTCTCTGCCTTGAAATCACTTGCTCCTCACCGCTGTAGGTTCGATCACTCAGGGGCCTAGGAAAATTAATGTGAGGAAGCTATCCAGCTGGCTTGCGAAACGGCGGTGGTTCTACCCAGGTGCCCGCCCGTGCACGAAAATTGCCCCGAGGGAAGCAGAAAGGGAAGCAGAAAGTCGTCATATGACCTTAGCTGTTGGTGCGACTATAAAATCCAATTCAATTCAATTCTCTCACTCTCATATGTCGTAATAACTTCTGGCCCTACCATTGTTTTCTTCTGGTTGATATGTTTATGTGACTATGCGGTATTTTGGGGGTATTAATCACTTTCAGTGATAATTCTAGTTTTTGTTGTTTTCAGGTGTTGTTGCTGCTGCTGCTGCTGCTGCTGCTACTGATGAGGATGATGATTATGCTGTTGTTGTTGTGTTCTTTTTTGCTGCTGCTGCTGTTGTTGTTGCAGTTGCTGAAGTTCAGGTTCTTTGTACAGTTAATTGTTGTTGTTGTTGTTGTTTTTCAGGTTGCTGCTGCTGCTGTTGTTGTTGTTGCTGTTGCTTTTGTTCAGGTTCTTTGTTGATATCATTGTTGTTGTTTTTCAGGTTGTTGTTGCTGCTACTGATGATGATGATGATTATGCTGTTGTTGTTGTTGTTCATGTCTATATTGTTGTTGTTCATATCATTGCTGTTGTTGCCATTGTTTTGTTGTTGTTGTTTTGTTGTTGCTGCTGTTGCTATTGTTCAGGTTCTTTGTTCAGGTCTTTATTGTTGTTTTTCAGGTTGTTGTTGCTGTTGCTGCTGTTGTTGTTGTTGCTGTTGCTGTTGTTCAGGTTCTTTGTTCAGGTCATTGTTGTTGTTGTTTTTCAGGATGTTGTTGCTGCTGATCCTACTGATGATGATGATGATTATGCTGTTGTTGTTGTTGCTGCTGCTGCTGTTGTTGCTGTTGCTGTTGTTCAGGTTTGTTTAGGTCATTGTTGTTGTTTCTCAGGTCGTTTTTGTTGTAGTTCATGTCTTTGTTGTTGCTGTTGTTGTTCACATCGTTTTTGCTGCTGCTGTTGCTGTTGTTGTAATTCAGTTTTTTTTGTTCAGGTCATTGTTGTTGTTGTTTTTCAGGTTGTTGTTTGTTGTTTTGATTTGTTGTTTGATTTGTTTTTCTTTTTCAGGTTGTTGTGTTGCTACTGCTGCTATTGCTACTGATTATGCTGCTGTTGTTGTTGTTGCTGCTGCTTCTGCTGCTGCCTTTGTGGTTGCTGTTGTTCAGGTTCTTTGTTGAGGTCATTGTTTGTTTTTTTAGGTTGTTGTTGCTACTGATGATGATGATGATGATTATGTTGTTGTTGCTTTTGTTCATGTCTGTATTGTTGTTGTTGTTGTTCACATCATCGTTGTTGTTGTTGTTGCATTGGTGTTGTTTTGTTGTTGTTGTTTTGTTGCTGCTGTTGCTATTGTTCAGGTTCTTCGTTCAGGTCTTTGTTGTTGTTTTTCAGGTTGTTGTTGCTGCTGTTGATTATGATGTTTTTTGTTGTTGCTGCTTCTGCTGCTGTTGTTCTTGCTGTTGCTGCTGTTCAGGTTATTTGTTCCGGTCGTTGTTGTTGTTGTTTTGTTGTTTTAAGGTTGCTGCAGCTGCTGTTGCTTTTGTTGTTGCTGCTGCTGTTGTTCAGGTTATTTGTTTAGGTCGTTGTTGTTGTTGGTGTTTTGTTGTTGTTTTGTTTTGTTTTGTATTGTTGTTTGTTTTTTTGTTGTTGTGCTGCTGCTATTGCTACTGATGATGATGATGATGATAATGTTGTTGTTGATGTTGCTGCTGCGGCTGCTGCTGCTGCTCAGGTTTTTTGATCAATTCGTTGTTATTTTTCAGGTTGTTGCTGCTGCTGCTTTGTTGCTATTGCTGTTGTTTAGGTTCTTTGTTCAGGTCACTGTTGTTGTTTTAAAGGTTGTTGTTGCTGCTGCTACTGATGATGCTGCGACTGATGATGATGATGCTGCTGCTGTTGCTGTTGCTGTTGCTGCTGCTGCCGATGCTGTTGTTTTTGCTGTTGTTCAGGTTCTTTGTACAGGTCGTTGTTGTTGTTTTTCAAGTTGCTGCTGCTGCTGCTGTTGTTGTTGTTGCTGCTGCTGTTGCTGTTGCTGTTGCTATTGTTCAGGTTATTTGTTCAGGATATTGTTGTTATCGTTTTCAGGTTGTTCTTGCTGCTGCTGCTACTGATGATGATGATGATTATGCTGTTGTTGTGAGTTTTTTTGCTGATGATGCTGCTGCTGCTGTTGTTGTTGCAGTTGCTGTAGTTCATGTTCTTTATACAAGTAGTTGTTGTTGTTTTTCAGGTTGTTGTTGCTGCTACTGATGATGATGATGAGATTTTCAAAAAACAAGTTTGTAGCGACTACTTCTTGAAAACTGTAGGTAATATTGATATGGGACTTTTTCTAAAATAATCAATATGACATGATGTTGATCCTTGTCAGCGGCCATCTTCGTTTACATAGAGTTATATAATGAAAACTTGTAGCGACTACTCCTCTGAAACTACTTCACGGATTTTCATGAAACTTCACAGGAATGTTGCTCTTGATGTCTAATTGATCCTAGCAAAATTTCAGGTTGGCCGGAAATTCAAGATGGCCGCCATGGCTAAAAATAGATTTTCAAAATACAAGTTTGTAGCGACTACTTCTTGAAAACTATAAGTGATATTGATATGGAACTTTTTCTAAAATGATCAGTATGACATGGCGTTGATCCATGTCGAAAATTATTTTGAGTAGGTCATTTATGTATACCCATCTGTAGAAATGCCACGGAATACTGTAAAATTCCGCGGAGTTATATTATGAAAACTTGTAGTGACTACTCCTCTGACACTACCTGATGGATTTTCATGAAACTTTACAGGAATGTTGCTCTTGATGTCTAATTGATCCTAGCAAAAGTTCAGGTCAGACGGAAATTCAAGACGGCCGCAATGGTTAAAAATAGATTTAAAAAATGCAATTTTGTGGTGACTACTTCTCAAAAAACATAAGTGATATTGATTTGGAACCTTTACCATAATGACTGGCACGACATCTTGCAGGCTGATCAGGGTTTAACTGTCTTGGTGCTCGTCAGTCATTTGATCGAAACAACCCTTTGTACTACAAATGGACTGGTCCAAATTAAAAGGACAGTCCATTATACATTCATAGAGTGGTAAGGATTTAGTCTTTCGTATTTTGACTCTCAGAAAAAGACTGAAAACAAATTGTAGGATTTTAAGATTTTATTTTAATTCTGATTTCCCAACTATAACCTGAGACGAGAGCAAATCTACTGAGATAGTTACATAATTCTCAGGAGATATTACATAACATGACCTGTGTGTGGTCACACACCTGCTATATTTCTGAATACAGATCATTCCATTTCTGTTTCACAGTGTGATTTGGTGCAGAAAAAAAGAGGATATACTAAGGTTGATGTTGTAAGGGATTTAATTGATATAGTTTTATAATTAAACTTTTGAGTAGCATTATGACATTTTTATAAGCTGGAAAAAAAAAATTCTTTAGAGTAGGATAAAACGGAACGAGATTATAATATTGCATAATAGGAATATAGGATTATTGCTCTTGATGTCTAGTTGGTCCTAAGTAAAAAATCAGTTTGTCGGAAATTCAAGATGGCTGACCACAGCTTAAATACTCGTTTGTGGCAACTACTTACCAAAAAACATTAGTGGTATTGATTTGGAACCTTTACTAAAATGACTGGCATAACATGTAGTTGGTCCTAAACAAAATTCATTGGTTCTATGTCAAACATGGATGCTTGCGACCATCTTTTTTTTTATAGATAGAATGATGATAGGAAAAACTTGTGGCGACTACTTCTCTGAAACTATTTCCATAAAACTTAACGGGTTCCCATGGCTGATCAAGCTATCAAAATCTATCAGTAGAGCTTCAAGGTCATTGACCTCTTGTTATAAATGTGATTATTTTTACCGCGTTCATTATGTTATTGGTTTTTTAGCTCTACTGATCAGAGATCAGCAGAGCTTATGCCGTGGTCCGTCGTCCGTCTGTCCGTCCGTAAACTTTTTTTGTAGCGACTACTCCTCTGAAACTACTAAATGGATTTTCATGAAACTTTACAGAAATGTCGCCCATGAAGTCTAGTTGATCCTAGCAAAAATTCATGTTGATGTGAAATCCAAGATGGCCACCAAATCTAAAAATAGATTTAAAAAAACAAGTTTGTAGCGACTACTTCTTGAAAACACTAAGTGATATTGATATGGGACTTCTTCTTAAATTATCAACATGATATGATGTTGGTCCTTGTCGAAAATCGTTTTGATTCGATGTTAAACATGGCTGCCAGTGGCCATCTTTGTTTACATATTTATTTAGTAAAAACTTGTAGCGACTACACCTCTGAAACTACTCGACGGATTTCCATGAAACTTCACAGGAATGTTGCTCTTGATGTCTAAATGATCCTAGCAACATTTCAGGATGGTCGGATATTCATGATGGCCACCACAGCTAAAAATAGATTTTTAAACATGAAATATCATTGTCAGGGATAAATGCCCCGAAGTGTCCCTTGACCTCTAAGTGTGACCTTGACCTTGGAGCCATGGAGCTGGATTTGTGCACAACACCTCATTTGGTTGTGGTGAGCACTTGTGCCAAGTTATTTTAAAATCCGTCCAGTCATGCAAAAGTTATTGACCGGACACAATTTGACCTTTGACCTCTAAATGTGACCTTGACTTTGGGGCCACAGACCTGGATTTTGTGCGTGACACATCATCTTGTTGTGGTGAGCGCTTGTGCCAAGTTATTTGAAAATCCATCTATGAATGCCAGAGTTATTGACCGGACACAATTTGACTTTTGACCTCCAAGTGTGACCTTGACCTTGAAGACCTGGGTTTTGCGCGCGACATATCGTCTTGTTATGGTGATCACTTGTGCCAAGTTATTTAAAAATCCCTGCAGGGGTTGTGACGTTTCGGTCTGGACACGAAATTGCGTACCTGTTTTTGACCTATGAACTGCAAGTGTGACCTTGTCCTTTGAGGTACGGACCTGGATTTTGCGCATGACACATCGTCTTGTTATGGTGATCAATTGTGCCAAGTAATTTTAAAATCCCTGCAGGGGTTGTGATGTTACGGTCCGGACACGAAATTACGTACCTGTTTTTGACCTATAAACTTCAAGTGTTACCTTGACCTTTGAGGTACGGACCTGGGTTTTGCGCGCGACACATCGTCTTGTTATGGTGATCACTTGTGCCAAGTTATTTAATAATCCCTGCAGGGGTTGTGACGTTACGGTCCGGACAAGAAATTGCGTTCCTGTTTTTGACCTATGAACTTCAAGTGTGACCTTGACCTTTGAGGTACGGACTTTCGTTTTGTGCACGACACATCGTCTTGTTATGGTGATCACTTGTGCCAAGTTATTTAAAAATCCCTATAGGGGTTGTGAAGTTACGGTCCGGACACGAACTTCGGAATGACAGACGGACAGAATCTGGACGGACAGAATCCGGACGGACAGACGGACGTGCGATTACTCTATGCCCCCGAAAATATTTCGGGGGCATAAAAACAAGTTTGTATTGATATGGGATTTTTTCTAAAATGATCAGTATGACGTGATGTTGATCCTTGTCAAAAATTATTTTGATTTGATGTTAAACATGGCCGCCAGCGGCCATCTTTGATTACATAGAGCTATATAATGAAAACGTAGCGACTTTTCCTCTGAGACTACTTGACAGATTTTCATGAAACTTCACAGGAATGCTGATCTAGCTATCAAAAACCTATCAGGTCATTAACCTCTTGTTTATATTTTTGATATTATTGCTGCATTTCTTCCATGTGAATTGCAAAAATATTAAACTTTATGAAACATTTGAAAGAATTCTTGTTTTTTTCAGACGGATATACTGATCACCTCAAATTCTGTGTATCCATATATCAGTGTCTGT
This sequence comes from Cyrtodaria siliqua, assembly GCA_037043455.1. NCBI lineage: Eukaryota > Metazoa > Mollusca > Bivalvia > Adapedonta > Hiatellidae > Cyrtodaria > Cyrtodaria siliqua. The sequence goes on from JAWPHD010007120.1 coordinate 58,410, forward strand.
TCTTGGAGATTTGTTTTGTTTGTTTTCTTCAGATAAGGAGAGTTTAAATGTTATTGTATGTACAAAAACACAAATAAATTGTATGCATATAACACGAAAGGGAGCAAGTCGTTAAGATTAATTATCGTTGCTCTACATATATGCAGTCTTCAAAATTAGCCGGTAGCCTAAAGCCCGTGGTCAGTAAAAATCAAGTCAGGCATGTAAATTTTAGTCTGACATGCCTGTTGAGTATGTTGAAAATTAGACAAAAATATAATGCCAAAATGAATCGGAACGAAATCTGACCAAAAAATTAACGACTTTGCATGTGAAATAATTTAAACATAGATTTATTTTGTATATACATCGCCGGAAACGACTCCGTTTCAGAACAGACTGGTTTTCTAATTTGTTTGCTGTTTTCGAACGAGGTTGGGGACGACTGAGCAATATTTAGTACAAATCAATACAGCGGCTCAATAAACCTGACTGATAATGAACTGAAGATTGTTTTCGGTCTAATTTGTAACCTACGTTGAGCTTCTCTGTTTTTTCCAAGGTGCGAAACCAGCATAAAAAGATCGGCAAAATAAACAAGAGGCCCAAGAGGGCCTATGGACGCTCTACTGGCTCTAGATAAAGTTTATGTATAAGGGGGCCATAACTCTTTCAAATATCGTTCAACCAGAACATGGTGAAGATATACGCAACTAGGCTTGGTACTGATTGTCCCTGACAAATTTCACTGAAATCCAGCCAGAGGTTCAGGAGAACTAGTCTGTACAAAGTTAGTATATTAAAACCTTTAAGGGGTCATAACTCTGCCAAAATTCATTCAACCAAAACACGGCAATGACAGATGCAACTAGGCTTGGTACTGATCATCCCCATCAAGATTCGTTGAAATGCAGCAAGGAGTTCAGAAGAGACTAATCTGGACAACGTTTGGCTATTAAAACCTTTAAAGGGCCATAACTCTGCCAAAAATCATTCAACCCGAATATGGCGACGATATGCACAACTAGGCTTTATACTGATCATCCTTGTCAAGTTTCGTTAAAATCCAGTCAGGGGTTCAGGAGAACTAGCCCGGAAAATGCTTGTGTATCAAAAACCTTTAAAGGGCCATAACTCCATCAAAAATCTGTTAACCGGAATGCCAAGATGATATGCACAATTATGCTTGCTGCTGATCATCCCTGTAAAGTTTCGTTGAAATGTGGGGAGTCGTTCAGGAGAACTAGTCCAGACAAAGTTTGTGTATTAAAACCTTAAAGGGCCATAACTCTGTCAAAAATCATTCAACCGAACACGGCAATGATTTGCACAACTAGACCTGATACTGATCATCCTTGTCAAGTTTCGTTAAAATCCAGCCAGGGGTTCAGGAGAACTAGCCCGGAAAATGTTTGTTTATCAGAAACCTTTAAAGGGCCATAACTCCACCAAAAATATGTTAACTGGACGATGATATGCACAACTATGCTTGGTGCTGATCATCCCTGTAAAGTTGAAATGTGGGAGACGTTCAGGAGAACTAGTCCAGACAAAGTTTGTGTATTAAAACCTTTAAAGGGACATTACTCCGGCAAAATCATTCAACCGGAACACGGTGACAATATGTACAACTAGGCTTGGCACTGATCATCCTTGAAAAGTTTCACTGAAATCTGCCCAAATGAAGGCCCTTTCTTCTTAATGAGGCCAAAATATAGCATATTTCAGAAACTCCGGTGTAAATGGTCCAATCTGGCTGGTATTTAAAATTGTCAGAGCTTTCATTGATAGTAACAATCTGGTAAAGTTTGGTTAAGATCGGATGAAAAATGAAGGCCCTATTGTAGTAATAACGAGGCAAAATATAGCATATTTAACTAAATCATGGGCCATAACTCCGCTGTTCTGGTCTGATCTGGTTGGTTTTTGAACTTGTGCGAGCTTTCATTTATATTAACAATCTGGTAAAGTTTGGTAAAGATCGGATGAAAAACGAAGGCCCTATCTTAATATAGCATTTGTAACTAAATCAAGGGCCATAACTCCACTGTTGCTGGTCCGATCTGGCTGGTTTTCGAACTTTCCAAGCTTTCATTGATATTAACAATCCGGTAACGCTTGGTAAAGATCGGATGAAAAATGAAGACCCTATCGCTTTAACGAGGCAAAATATAGCCTTTTTAACTAAATCAAGGGCCATAACTCCGCTGTTACTAGTCCGATATGACTGGTTTTCGAACTTGTCCCAGCTTTCATTGATATTAACAATGTGGTTAAGTTTGGTAAAGATAGAATGAAAAATGAAGGCCCTATCATCTTAATGAGGCAAAATATAGCATTTTGAACATAATCAAGGGCCATAACTCCACTGTTACTGGTCCCATATGAATGATTTTCGAACATGTTTGAGCTTTCTAAGACATTAACAATTTGATAAAGTTTGGTAAAGATCGAATGAACAATAAAGCCCCTATCGTCTTAACGAGGCAAAATATAGCATTTTTAACTAAATCAAGGGCCATAACTCCGTTGTTACTAGTCCGATATGGCTGGTTTTCATACTTGTCCGAGCTTATATTGCTATTAATAACGTGGTAAAGTTTGGTAAAGATAGGATGAAAAATGAAGGCCCTATCGTCTTAACGAGGCAAAATATAGCATTTTTAACAAAATCAAGGGCCAAAACTCCGCTGTTACTGGTCCGATCTGGCTGGTTTTCAAACTTGACCGAGCTTTCATTGATATTAACAATCTGTTAAAGTTTGGTAAAGATCGGATGAAAAATGAAGGCCCTATCGTCTTAACGAGACAAAAGTTAACGACGGACGACGGACAACAGACGGACGACGGACGGACGACGAACACCACATCCCATAAGCTCTGCTGGCCGTTGGCCAGTAGAGCTAAAGAGTAAAAAAATAGATATGAAATAAACAGAAGCCCTAATTTTCAGACCCATTGACTGACAATAAAGTGTCAAAACAATGAAGTTCTTAATTTTATTTAATTATTTGTGATATTTTTCTATAGAAATGCAATGTTATTATCTGTGACAAAATATTCACATTTGTCTAAAAATAACACTAAAATTACACTTTAGACAATTCGGGTCAGTAGAAATGTGTTAGGGCTGGTATAAAATGTTTGCATGTCACATGCCCAACAGGCTAGTAGCTCAAAACGTTTTTCATGGAGACTGTATGGTTGGTATCCTTAATAATGGATTTATATATAGAGGATCTTATTCCCATTTCATATAAGATATATGAAATTAGTTATGAATTATTTTAATTTTGACGAGCCTTTTGGGAGTTAAAATTAAAAATAATTCATAACGAGTTTCATAAATCTTATATGGAATGGAAACGAGTTTAAGATCCTTTTTATCACATAACATATATTGCAATCAAGTTAGTAAAAATTAATTCAGATGGACATAGAACCGCCACGACGTCAGACACACTTTAGCGCCAAAACGTCAAAAAATATGTGACGTCGTGTCTCACACATAATGTTGCGTATAAAAGAGTTTGTGTTTTACCTCTTTACAAAATAGCAGTTTACGCCAAATTTTTAACAAACCAACAACAATGTTTTGTATAATGTGCATTATTTTTATAAGCTGTCACAAATAATAAGTTTATGACTCAGATCTTGGTGACTTTGTAATAAATACAATAGTTTCAGTTAATAAATTTATGTAGTGTTATAGGTTTAACTCGACCAATCAAAATCGTTCCAGGCTGTATTACATGTGTGTCATACAATAGAATATTAAATGGGTGTTCGACACTGCTAAAAAGGGACGTTATGTGATAAATACATGTATATATGATTGGATTTATATATATATATATATATAGATGGTTGGTCTCCATAATGCTGGATTTATATGTTTGGTCTCCATAATGCTGGATTTATATATATATATATGGTTAGTCTCCTTAATGCTGGATTTATATTTATATGCTTGGTCTCCTTAAGGCTAGATTTATATGACTGGTCTCCTCAATGTTGGATTTATAATTATATGAGTGGTCTGCATAATGCTGGATATATATATATATATATATATACTCAGCAAAAATAAAAAATATCCACTTTGTTTTCCTGCAACATCGGAGACAATAAGAAAGAACTAACAATTGTAGCACGATTTTCTTTTAATAACATCTTTGTTTGATGTTCACACAAATTTTCATCGAAATATACCGAATAATAAAAAAAAAAATCACAGTTTAAAAACACAGGTGTGAAAACGAAATTCACAAAACTGAACAAATGTAAAGGTAAGACAATAACACAGATTCAACAGTCTTAGTCGATTCAAATACACAGAAAAATATTCAAAACCTCGCTAATATCTCATGTGTCCACCGTTACACCGAATACACGCAAGAATGCGACGTCGCATGCTTCTGACGTAACGATTGACGAATTCTGGAAGTAATGTGTTCCATTCGCGGACAAGTACTGCTGCAAGGTCCTGAACACTTTGGATAGTGTCATCCTGACGTATACCACGTTCCAAATTTGCTCAATGCTTCGTCAGTCGTTACGTCAGAAGCATGCGACGTCGCATTTTTGAGTGTATTCGGTGTAACGATGGACACATGAGATATTAGCAAGGTTTTGAACATTGTCATGTGTATTTGAATGGGCTTAGACTGCTAAAACTGTGCTATGTCGCTAATCTTTACATTTGTTAAGTTTTGTGAATTTTGTTTTTATACTTATGTTTTTAAAGTTTGATTTGTTTTTTAAGCATTCGGTATATTTCGATGAAATTTTGTGTGAACCACAAACAAAGATGTTATTAGAAGAAAATCATGCTACAATTTTTTAGTTCTTTCTTAGTCTCAGATTTTACAGGAAAACAAAGTGGATACTTTCTATTTTTGCTGAATTTGTATGATTGGTCTCCTCATTGCTGGTTTTATATTAATATGAATGGTCCCCATAATGCTGGATTGATATTTATATGATTGGTCTCCTTAATGCTGGATTTAAAGTTATAATTGGTCTCCATATTGCTGGATTTATATTTATATTGTTGGTCTCCTTAATGCTGTATTTATATGTATATGTGTGGTCTCCATAATGCTGCATATATATGGTTGGTCTCATTAATGCTGGATTTACATGTTTGGTCTCCTTAATGCTGGATTTACATATATATATATATGTGGTTGGTCTCCTTAATGCTGGATTTATATTGTTGGTCTCCTTAATGCTGGATTTATATGAGTGGTCTCCATAATGCTGGATTTATATATATTTGTATGGTTGGTCTCCTTAATGCTGGATTTATATATATATATGGTTGGTATCCTTAATGCTGGATTTATATTTATATGAGTGGTCTCCATAATGCTGGATTTATATTTATATGGATGATCTCCTTATGCTGGATTTATATTGTTGGTCTCCATAATGCTGGATTTATAATGTCGGTCTTCTTAAAGCTGGATTTATATTTATATGAGTGGTCTCCATAATGCTGGATTTATATATATATATATATATATGGTTGGTCTCCTTAATGCTGGATTTATATTAATATGGTTGGTCTCCTTAATGCTGGTTTTATATATATTATATATGCTTTAAGTTGGTTTAATATATATGGAAATTAAGAAGACCGCATATTGTATATATTTTTTATTACTTGATATATCTCAAATTGCTTTTCACATGTACTATCAGGGGCGTAGCGTGAACAAAATCTCAATTACTCATGGGGGTCCGGAGTGCCTCCCCCGGGATTTTTTTAAAAAATAAACGCTCGTACGTGAGTTCTGGTGCATTTTAGGGTCAGGATGAAAGATTTAAATCCTGTCGAAAATACCATTCATTATTACTTAACATTTCATTCACCTTAGAACTGAAAATTATGGCTCACCTTTTTATTGCGTTTTTCGAGTTTTTATTTTTTGAGCCTTCGTTTGAAAAGTTTACTCACGTGAGTAAATGATTATGGCACGCTACACGCCTGACTATAGAATGTCTTTGCAGTATAAAATCCCCGAAAAGATTCTTAAAAAATGCAAAATTGACTATACACGTTGGTCTCCCTAATGCTGGTTTTATTTTCTTCTATGAAAATGATGCTAATCAGTTCCTTTTTGATCTGATCAAAGAGGATAAATGATTTTTTAACTCGACTATTTAAAGAATAAGAGAGCTTATGTAATCACCCCGGCGTCGGCGTTGGTGTCGGTGTCCCACATCAAGGTTTGCGTGTAAGCTGTGTTTACAAGTCTATACCTCTTACATTTCTTATCCTAGCACAACCAAATTTGTTCATGGGCTTTCTTATAGCATTATCTTAAGGGCTGCATAAACAATTTTTGTTCCTGTAACCCATGGGCTCCCATGGAACCCAAATTATGATAGCCCATAAAATGTGCCCCATTCCACATCAAATTTTGTGTGTAAGCTGTGTTTACAAGTCTATATCTCTTACAATTCTTACCCTAGCACAACCAAATTTGGCCATTAGCTTCCTTATAGCATTATCATAAGGGCTGCTTAAGTAATTTTGGTTCCTGTAACCCCTGGGCTCCCATGGAACCCAAATTCTGATAGCCCTTAAAATATGTCTGTTTCACATCAAATTTTGCGTGTAAGCTGTGTTTACAGGTCCATATCTCTTACATTTCTTGTCCTAGCTGAACTAAATTTTGGAATTGGTTTCCTTATAGTATGTTGTAAAGGGTTGGATAAGTAATTTTGTCTTCTGCAAATTCTGGGCTCCCATGGAACCCAAATTGTGATGGCCCATAAAATGTGAAATAAAGGCAGATTTAGGTTTGCATGTAAGCATGTATATATCTATAATTTTGGTTTGGGATTTGGTATAGCATTATGCATCTTATTACTTCACCTATATTGGGGAATGGACTCCCTCCTCCCCACCCCCACCCCCACTCCCCTCCACACTTTTTTTTTTTTTTTTTTACATATTTCTGTCTTGTTTTAGTCAATTCTTACACATATATGTTGCATACCTCCCCCACTACCCACTCCCGCCACTCACCCCCCACCTCACCCCCACTAGATTTTTTTTTGTTTTTACATATTTCTGTGTTGCTTTTGTCAATTCTTACACATATATGTTGCTGCCCCACCCACCGCTGCCTCTAACCCCCCCCCCCCCCCCCCCCCCCCCCCCCCCCCCCCCCCACTTGAAACTTTATTATTATTTTTTTTTTCATATTTCTTTGTTGTTTTAGTCAATTCTTACACATATATGTTGCCCCCTCCCCAAACTCCCACCCCACTACCGCCTCTCACCCCGCTCCCTCCCCCACCCCACCCCCACTTGAAACTATTTTTTTTTTTTACATATTTCTGTGTTGTTTTTGTCAATTCTTATACATTGATGTTGCCCCCTCACCCCCACCCCAACCCACTCCCGCCTCACACACCCGCTACCCCCCACTTGAAAATCTATTTTTTTCTTCATATTTCTGTGTTGTTTTAGTCGATTCTTTCACATATATGTTGCAACCCCTCCCGCCCCCCACCGCTCCCCCCCCCCCCCCCCCCCCCCCCCGCACACACACTTGAAACTGTTGTTTTTTTTACAATATTTCTTTGTTGTTTTATTCAATTCTTACACATATATGTTGCCCATCCCCCCGCCCCAAACCCACCCCCGCCTCTCCCCCCGCACCCCACTCCCACTTGAAACAATTTTTTTTTACATATTTCTGTGTTGCTTTTGTCAATTCTTACACATATATGTTGCCCCTCCCGCCCTCCCCCCCCCCCCCCACCTCTCACACACACCCCACACTTGAAACTTTTACATCTTTCTTTGTTGTTTTAGTCAATTCTTACACATATGTTGCACCCTCCCCCCTGCCCCCAACCCACTCCCGCCTCTCCCCCCCCCCCCCACCCCACCCCAACTTGAAACAATTTTTTTTTTTTACATATTTCTGTGTTGCTTTTGTCAATTCTTACACATATATGTTGCCGCCTTACACCCCCACCACTTGATTTTTTTTTTTTTTACATATTTCTTTGTTGTTTTAGTCAATTCTGTGTTGCCCTCCCCTCCCCACCCCCCGCCTCTACCCCATCCCCACTCAAACTCGATTTTTTAATTATTTTTTTTCTTCATATTTTTGTGTTGTTTTGGTGAATTATTACACAGCTTCTTACACATATATGTTGCCCTCACCACCCCCACTCCCCCACCATCCACCCCGCCTCTCTACCAACCCCACCCCACTCAACTCGATTTTTTTTTTTTTTTTTTTACATATTTCTGTGTAGTTTTGGTCAATTCTTACACATAGTTGTAGCCTTGTTTTCTGATGGTATATACTAGCTATAAATTTATTATTCTCTGAAAATCGAATAGTCGAACTGCGCTGTTCTTATTTTTGTTTTAACTAAAGCGCATAGTTTGTTTATTTTGTCAAATCTTACAATACTCATTCTTAGTACATATTTTATAGATAGATTAGCATCATTTACATAGTCTTAATGTGTAATATATATGCTAATATCGTTTGAGTTTGACGTTATTAGCTACTTTTAAAATATTTTGATGGTTTTATAACTATAGTCTCTTATAATTCTAATTAGAATGGCATGGCTATCTTATAATGTTTACGAGTTTTATTTATGTTTGTATTTATTGTAAACCATGATGAGACTTTAATAAAGAAATAATATATAATACTATATACATATATACACGATTCCATAGAGTCAACCATGCTGACGCATGGCGACTCAAAAATGTCAAAAAAATTGTGACAACGGTGAAAAGTGTAAGTTCGGAAACGATGAAAAAATTTATAAATAATTATATTTGTTTGCTAAGTTATCATCAGCATATCCATGTTGATGTAGAAGGTGTATGTTAAATATCAACAGTTTGCTATGCATAGTTTATGAAATATATGCATTACAAAAAAGTTACCCCAAAAACTTTAACGTGGATATTGGTGTAAAAAGTGTAAGACTAGTCCACAAACGTTGAAAAAAATAAATATATTTTACCCATTTTATCTTCAGCATCAAAGAAGCAGTATTTCATCAATTATGCATGAGTGGCCTAATATGCATAATTGATGAAGGCCCTATCGTCTTAATGAGGGAAAATATAGCATTTTTAACTAAATCAAGGGCCATAACTCTGCTGGTAGTGGTCAGATTTGGCTGGTTTTCGTGCCTGTCCAAGCTTTCATTGTTATTAACAACATTGCAGAGTTTGGTAAAGATCAGATGAAAAACGAAGGCCCTATCGTCTTAACAAGACAAAAGTTAACGATGGACGGATGGATGGACGACGGACAATTCGCCATCCCATAAGCTCTGCTGGCCCATGGCCAGTAGAGCTAAAATGATCAAATGAACATGACTATAATAGCCTTTGCGTCCATGTCTGGCTGCTGATCAGTCATTTCAGTCATTTCCCCAAAACATCCACTGTCGCATAAATGGATTGGTCTTAATTCAAAGAAAGAGCAGTCCATTATATATATGTAGCGGGTTAAGTATATCAGAAAAAGCTCAAAGCATAATGGGGAATCAAAAAGTACACACGAAATTTTTACGTATAAACTTTTTATTAAAACGTATAAAATATTTATAATGCAGGTTATAAAAGTGTCTATAAAAAAACCAGAAAACATATTATAATAACAACAAACTGAAAGTTAACACATCTCTGAATGCATCACATTAATTCTGATTTAAAAGGACAGTCATTCCATTTCTCATCAAGCTTTCACTCATGTCTCTTCCTAAACTGAAGCAGCTGAGAGATGTAGTGTTTATTAAGTCTCTGATACAGCTGAGAGATCTGGTGTTTATTACATCTCTGATACAGCTGAGAGATCTAGTGTTTATTACATCTCTGATACAGCTGAGAGATCTAGTGTTTATTACATCTCTGATACAGCTGAAAGATCTAGTGTTTATTACATCTCGATACAGCTGAGAGATCTGGTGTTTATTACATCTCTGATACAGCTGAGAGATCTAGTGTTTATTGCATCTCTGATACAGCTGAGAGATCTGGTGTTTATTACATCTCTGATACAGCTGAGAGATCTAGTGTTTATTACGTCTCTGATACAGCTGAGAGATCTAGTGTTTATTACATCTCTGATACAGCTGAGAGATCTAGTGTTTATTACATCTCTGATACAGCTGAGAGATCTAGTGTTTATTACGTCTCTGATACAGCTGAGAGATCTAGTGTTTATTACGTCTCTGATACAGCTGAGAGATCTAGTGTTTATTACATCTCTGATACAGCTGAGAGATCTAGTGTTTATTACATCTCTGATACAGCTGAGAGATCTAGTGTTTATTACATCTCTGATACAGCTGAGAGATCTAGTGTTTATTACGTCTCTGATAATGATTAAAGCCACTATTTTAATCCGATTTCAGTTAGTAAAAAACGCATTTACAGAAGCTTTGAGGAAGTCATTTAAAGTAGCTAGCCAGCCAACAACAGCTAAATTGTACAACATATGTACACCATTTCTAAACCTACTGCATTTTGTTATCACAAGGAGTTCTCTTGGTCCAAATTACCTATTCTATTTATTAACAATACTCATATAATGTGTCAATGTCACACATATCAAATTCTGGTAATTTCGTAAAATATATGAAAACAAACCCAAGATAATCTGAAGTTTTACAAATATTTTTAATATTTACTTTACCCGATAGGGGGTAGGATGTAATCATGTGTATCGCACAATGACCTTAAACTTGACATTTGTGACTCTAATTAAAATCAAACTATTTTTTTGGAAACACTTGTCTAGAGTATCCTATGTTCCTTAATTGGTCCCTTTTTGTATTCAACTTCTATGAAAATGTATATAAATAATACTTTACGTGTCCTTTTAAAGCACAATGCTTCTGAATGGCAATTCATTCGAAAAATGTGGTTGATATAGCAGACGGAAAAACAATGATTTTACAGGTCCTCAACACTTGCTCTACACTGACAGTGAAGAAATTAGTCTAGATCATCTGCAATGCTTGCTTGTTTTCAAGACAAACATCTAGAACCTTTTTTCTAATTTTGTTTGATGCAGCAGCCATTTTACCAAGATTCTGGTATCGATCTGATTGTCTGATACAGACGCATCTTCTATCCAAGATATACAGAACAGCAGAAAAACAATAAATTAATAAATAAAGAGGGAAACTTCATAACTATATCCAAGAACTAAATGTGGATGGCCAAAAATATTATAATAGTTTTTTTTTAATTGCGACACGTGTTTCCGGTTTCAATTTGTTTCTGTACAAAGGGTCACGTTTGTATTCACAATCAAGCATTAAAGATGATCAAGACTATGTAGAAATCATACAGGGAAACAAAAGGGAAACAGTCTTGCAATTAAGACCGACGCTTACCAACAAAGACACAAATATGACTTTTGTGCTTTAAGCTCCACCCACATAATTTGCATATAACATTCTATATTAAATTATTACGAATACTGAGACAATCATAGCTCAAGGATTTATGTTGATGTGTGTTAGCATAAATCCCTGTGCAGCAACATAATCAAAATACGAACAAAATCATAAAAGTCACTATACATGCAGTTATATGATCAAAACATTAACAGTCTAAGGGCTATTTGATCCTTGGAAGGCACTTTTGAAATTGAACACCCACCAGCCATAGATGCAAAACTGAGCTGAAAGAACCAAATTTTTGGAACAGAGATTTATTGCATGCAAAATATTCAACTTAATGCATTCTGCAGTTTTTGATTTGCTCTTTTTTGACTTCGAGGAAGACAAACTCTGTTAGTGAAGGAACTTTTCATACAAAGTTATCACTGCTTTATTAAAATATAAATTTTGTGTATTTTAAATTAGCCATTTGTAGCACCTTTTGAATATTCCAAAAATAGACCTGCACACTTTCTGTTTTTGACTCCGTATACACCAATATGATATAACATAATAAACTTTATATAACAAAACATAATAACGTATATATCTGGATATAAATGTAGATATGAATACTTGAAACATCTAAAACAATGTGTGACAATACGGACAACGTGATTCCTATATAGGGCGGGTAGGGGTATAACAACTATGAGAAAATTAGCCAACACTGTAAGTTCTTACACGAATCAAGACTTCTCCATGTGCATATAAGCTATATATGATACATCATAATAACACCTTGATTTATTAATCCAGTATCTTTTCAAATTTAAATCTTAATTTTATTTTAATTTTTTATTCTACCTTAGTTTTAAACATATCATAGGTGAAATATAATCAACAATAAAAAATATGCATTTTGTGGTCCCGCCTTAATTCCATTAAACGATGGGAAAGCTTATATCAGCAGGATTTCATAACAATAAAACGTTTTTTACTGAAAAAATGTAATTAAGTGTTTAAAATTACCTATTAAAAGTTTTGATTTTACAATATGCAAACTTTAATCCGAAATTAAATACCCCAAGCCAACCCCGTTTTCGCTTCTTGGAGAAGGGGTTGGATGGAGTATGGAAGTTAATACTCGGACCACGTAATGGAAAAGTCAATTTGCTTGGATAAGCAGTGGCCACATAACAATCAAAATAATATTTGTAGAATAGAATTAATATTATGTCAAGAAAAAATCTAATTATCTACAAAAACAAAAGTGTATATTATTGGAGATTCTAACATAAACTTTTCTATAATGAAATGACTATATTATTGGAGATTCCAACATGAACTTTTCTATAATGAAATGACTATATTACTGGAGATTCCAACATGAACTTTTCTATAATGAAATGACTATATTACTGGAGATTCCAACATGAACTTTTCTCTATAATGAAATGACTATATTATTGGAGATTCCAACATGAACTTTTCTATAATGTAATGACTGTTCACTCTTCAGAGTGAGATGTAAAAAACAAGAAAAAAACAAGCGATTCTTCATGTTGAAAAATTTACAGGTGGGCAAGAAGACGGAAATTATTAAAAGATTAGTTAAAAATTTAACTTTAGGGGACCAACTGATAAATTATAACTTTACGACAAAGTTTAAACAAGAGGTCAATGAACTTGAAGCTCTACTGATAGGTTTTTGATAGCTAGATCAGCATTCCTGTGAAGTTTCATGAAAATCTGTCCAGTAGTTTCAGAGGAGTAGTCGCTATAAGTTTTTACTCTAAACAAAGATGGCTGTGGCAGCCATGTTTAACGCTGAATCAAAATAATTTTCAACAAGGACCAACATCATGTCATGCTGATCATTTTAGAAAAAGTCCCATATCAATATCACTTTTAGTTTTCAAGAAGTAGTCGCTACAAATTTGTTTTTTAAAAATCGTTTTTTTAGCCAGCCCAACATGAAATTTTGCTAGGATCAACTAGATATCATACAAGAGCAACATTCCTGTAAAGTTTCATGAAAATCCGTCGAGTAGTTTCAGAGGAGTAGTCGCTACAAATATTTATTATATAACTCATGGAAAACAAAGATGGCCGCTGGCGGACATGTTTAATATCGATTCAAAATAATTTGCTGATCATTTTAGAAAAAGGGGAGAAAAGTTGAGCTTCAAAGTACAAAATGAGACAGATTAACTAAATTCTTCACATTTTGATTTTGTTTACAGAAAAATAATTAGTTTTGCTTCCTAAATGTTCTAATTCTGAACACTATTATCATCAACATCCCGTTAACATATTGTTTTATCACATAACTTACGGTGTGGGAGTGGAATAACACTGTTCTATATTTTCGATATATCACTAGTTGTATAAGTATGCAAATAAGCTTATGCGCTGTCAAAAAAATCACGGTTTATGTCGGTTTCGCATGTTAAAGCGACAGGCAAAATGCAATAAAAAGTCGATATGCGAGTTAAGTGATAAATAGAATCTAACATTCATTCTTGAATTTATTAAACTCGTTAGCAAAATTGATATAATGCTCGGTAAGAGCCTCGCATTATATCATATTGCTAACTCGTTTAATAAATTCAATAATGAATGAATACACATGTAAGATCCTCTATATATTAAATTAAAAAAGAAACTAGAGAACTGCCGTTATATAATTTAAATACTGCATACTTAATTCTGCATAATAATTTCCCCGAGATGTTTTGTAAAACAAGGGTTGCAGTCAGTTAGTGAAAATACAAAACTGTTGTGTTGTAGACTGTTTAATCACAGTACACTTTGAAATGAAACGCTACATTCAAAAATGTTGAAGTTGTGCTTTGAAAATTTGAGCAATTTCAGTTCTGTATTTACCTAATGTAAAGAGATTGCATAATTTTACATTCTATATTAAGTTTGCTCATTGTAGCGTTTTAGCCAAAAATAATGAAATTTTAAAGGCATATCACTTGATATCACTTGGTGTGTTATGTATTGTTACCTGCCTTTTTTCCGAAAGGAAAGGTCGAATGTAGCCATTTACCATTCAATTAACTGTAGCATATTCTACAAACATATATAGCGGAAATTCCAGAGTTGCATTTCCTTTTTCCTTTAGTATATTCGAACTCAAGGTGTTGTTTCCTTAGATGGAATTTTCTTGCATACCGGACAAGGATATCCGTCATTTTACCGGGGCTAGATTTTTCCATCTCAACCCTAGATTCGCGCGCACCAACATCCGGTATGCAGGAAAAAGTTAGTTATTTGGCTGCATTAACGCACAACATGTCTCTGATATGCAAGAAAAAGAATCTATCATGTGTATTCGATTCAGATAGGAAATGCCAACCCTCTGTATAATTAAAAACACATACCTCGGGTTGGATTTCCCTGACTTCACCGGATACCCATGAAAGATTCTTATAATCTCATATATCACATTAGGTTATACTGGAAGAGTAAACTCTGAGGCAGATGAGATGAAGGACATAGCAGACATGTCTCCACCAGGGAGTGAACCCACATGGCCTGGTGTGGATGTTGGTATCTCTAAAGTATAATGCCTTATTCATCCAGGGCACTAGTCAGCTTTTAGGGGACTCCAGGGGCTACGGTCCCTGAGGAAGGGGAATTTTGCTTTGTTTTCATACCAAAGGTGGATTTCTAAGGAACACAAATTTATTTATTTTATTTTTTAAGTGGCACCCGGAATGGTCCATTCCAAATTGCAGAAAGTATGCCGTTTTCCTGTATTGGAGATTAAAAATTAAATTCTGATGATTTTTCTTTTGGATTTTTCAAAGAGGGTAATTTTTCACCAAGGAGATCAAATATCAGGACCTGGTTAGCAACAGGCGAGATTTCTGAAAAGGCTACAAGGGAGGTAATTCACAGGTTATTATTATCTCCCACTGATTACGGTAGTTAACAATTAACCCTTGTGATTTGATACAAATCGTATAGTATTTGTTGACCTTAAGGTTGCTCACAAGCTAGAAAATATTATACAATTATGGACTTTTCAGCTGTTATACATGATGTGATATGCACCAAAAAAATCATTATTGACCGAGGCGATAGCCGAGGTCAATAATGATTTTTTGGTACATATCAACATCATGTATAACAGCTGAAAAGTCCATAACTGTTTTATTATATAACCCTCAATTTACAATTATATAAAACAGGTCAATATCAAAAAAACAATTATATAAAACAGGTCAATATCAAAAAAACAGGTCAATATCAAAAAAACAGGTCAATATCGCTAGATATTTTTTCTAAAAAATTACTTTTTAGCCAATGAAAACGCGTCTATTTATAGGTTATATAATAAAAGCTGTTATGTACTTGTGCTTATTAATGACCAAGGCCCACAACTCCGAAAAGCCCATTAATGAGCTTATTAAAAGTCTATTTGGTATAAAGCAAAAACATGAAACTTGGGCAACAGTAAGGTTATACTCGTGCATATAAATAACATGCCAATCAATAAATAGCATGCCGATTTAAATGCTGAAAGAAATTATCATAAAATTTTGCATAATTATGACTGATTTACAAGTTTTATGTGCACATGTTCATCAATACAATATAATACAAGTACTATATAAGGAAAATCCGGATAAATGCGGAAAGCAGGTTAATATGGGCCGATTACAAAGCTAATCAAGAGTGCAAAAATGGTCACAGAATATGCCTGTTATGAAGTTAAAGGCTGGAGAATTACTCGAGTTTATGAGTGGACCTCAAGAATTTCAACAATTTTTACCAATTAAGGGGCAATTACTCCAGTGTTACTGCTGACATCTGCCTGGATTACCAACTTTGAGTATTTTGCCCAAAAGGTATAGTAACCAAGTTTTGTGATGACTTGATTACATTGAGCAGACATGGTCAATTTAAAAAAAAAATCACCGAAGGGCAATAACTCTAGCATTACTTGTGTGATCTGGCTGGTTATCAAACTTGACAGAGATATTCTGCCTATAAGCATTGTGTCCATATTTAGTTAAATTTGGATTAGAAATACTTGTTATTCAGGAGACATTGTCTATGTCAACAATACCACCAATTAAGGGGCAATAAATCCAGCGTTACTTGTGTGATCTTAGTGATCAAGCTGGTAATCAAACTTGACCATGATATTTTCCCCATAAACGTGTTCATGTTTGGTTAAATTTCGATAAAAAATACTCAGTTGAGAGGACAGTGTAAATTTCAGTTTTTACCAATTAAGGGTGATGATTCGAAAGTTACTTTCTAATAACTGGTTATTGTACTTGACTTGAGATATCTTACCCATAAGCCTATATCTGAGTTTGGTTAGAGTTCAATCAATATTAATAGTTGCTCAGCGGACATCAATTTAAACAATTTTCACAAATTAAGGGTGATTACTCAGGCATTACTTCTGTGATCCATCTGGTTATCACACTTGACAGAGATGTTTTGACAATAAGAATTGTATCTGAGTTTAGTTAGATTTGGATTAGAACCAGTCTTCTTATTATTCGAACACAAAATATCTGCCCATCTGCCCATTGTGCATGATCACATAATAGGTCCCATCAACGAGGGGCATTAAAAAATATATCTCTGACTTTGTTCTGTAAAGTCACTGTTACCATCCATAAATATGTAACGAGGTCTACGAAGATGTCAGAATAATGTGAAACAACCATCTTTTAGAAAAATTGCTTGAGTGTCCGAATTTACCTGTCCGTATTTTCCAGTATGAAGTTTAGTATGCCTGTGTTTGGCCAGTGTCAGACCAGGTGACTTCAGATGAAATTAACAATGTAATACATGTGAAGCCGAGTACCATCCAAATGGAAACGGTCAAAACAGTGTATCCCTGTGTTTTGCTTTGGCTCTTACGAAAGAAGACCAGCATCAGTGGTGAAAGTTGAATCTGTGAAAAAGCATCCGTATTTACCCAGATTTTCTCTACAGGAATGATCCTACTTATAACAGCTAAACAACTGATATGTTATACTTCATGATACACGACCAATAGGTTACTATCAGTATTCAATAAATTACAGATCTTTATAATATATATCGTTTATCATGTTTATAGTTCATGCCATTTATAATTTAACGTTTTCATAAAAGTTCAGATTTAATAAAACTATAATAATCAAATGGGTCATAGCTTAAACACATGTACTGGGTAATAGCTTAAACAAATGTACTCATAGCTTAAACACATGTACTCGGTCACAAGCTTAAACACATGTACTGGGTCATAGCTTAACACATGAACCGAGTCATAGCTTAAACACGTACTGGATCATAGATTAAATACATGTACTGGGTCATAGCTTAGATACATGTACTGCAATTTACAAAAAAAAACAAGCAATTTTATATTTCCATTCGATTTTCCTACAACCAATTTTAGAATTGAAAATATAATTTTTCACCAAGTGTCGAGTATGACCCAGAACATGTGTTAAATTCTCAAAATCTAGTAACCAGTTAACTTACAAAAATCCTTGCTTGTTTACAACTTTGAGTATTTGCCTTAATGCCGGTAGCTATTTTTAAAGGGACACAGGGCAATCTTGATTTTTTAAAAACTTCAGGGATCCTGTTATCTTGCATTGTTCAATCATTAAAATTAATTATAAGAATAGTATAAAGCAATTTTTGTTTGTATATTACTAACTGTGGATTATACTGAACCAATAATATATTCAAACTGATGGAATAAGAGTGTTGACAAGACAAAATATAGCAATTTTCGTTTATTCGAGTGCAATAACTCCCGGTGTTACTGGTCTGATCTGGCTGGTTTTCGAACTCGTCAAAGCTTTCATTGATATTAATAATCTGGTAAAAGAGTATGAGAGTGAATATTAATAATCTGGTAAAGTTTGGTAAAGATCAGATGAAAAAATGAAGGTGCTAGAGTGTTGACATCAAAAAGTTAACGGACAGACGACAGACAAAAGACCAGGGCATAAGCTCTATACAGCTAAAAAAAATAAATTTAATTATATGCAAGCAGATTTAAAGTCAAAATGATGCTGGATTAATGAACTGAGATCCTAATTTTAATGCTTGATAACCACTTAGATTGCCGTGTGTCCCTTTAAATGTTCAGTTGCTCATGTGGCAAATGCATATTCTTCATTTAATTAGCAATTATAAACACAATTAAAAAGGCACCTAAGTATACATAAATTACTTTTTGGTATCTATTAAAAAGTTTTGTCCACAAACTTCTGGATCATCCCCCGTTGTATTTATTGCCGATCCGATCCCACAGTGAGTCTGTCTGACATTAATGTCTGTTTATGGCACACAGCTCCATTTGTTCCCACCACACTGCCATGATCCATTCAAATGTGGTAACATGTTTGTACACCGTAGACCTTATCAAATCGGATATGGTTGTTCCCACACATTAATCACCGAGATTAAATCAGATGGCTGAGGCTAGAGCTCTGTCTTCATCTCATCAGAATTAATATTCTCATACAGAACTTCCGGATATGGATCTGCAATGTGGGGATAAATAACATTAAGTGAAATAAAGTCAGTCTTTTATTAAATAAATTAATAAGAACGTTTTGAATGAGCCTCCAGGCATCTGATCTGCCTGATTATACATCTGCCTGATTATACATATGTCTGATTATACATCTGCCTGATTATACATTGCCTGATTATACATCTGCCTGATTATACATCTGTCTGATTATACATCTGCCTGATTATACATCTGCCTGATTATACATTGCCTGATTATACATTGCCTGATTATACATCTGCCTGATTATACATCTGCCTGATTATACATCTGCCTGATTATACATCTGCCTGATTATACATTGCCTGATTATACATCTGCCTGATTATACATCTGCCTGATTATACATCTGCCTGATTATACATCTGCCTGATTATACATTGCCTGATTATACATCTGCCTGATTATACATCTGCCTGATTATACATCTGCCTGATTATACATGTTTATATTAATTATTGTTACAATACAGGTAAAAATAACAATGTTTCTATTGGCAATTTCATCCTAAATCCAAAAAAGAGACAACAGGGGTCATCAGTCAAGTGAGTTTTTAAAAGTGTGGCCTCGCACCGACTTCTAAACAGAATCCTTTTTTTTTTGATTTGGCTATTGGATTATTCTGTTGAATTTAGCATTAAAAAAGTTTAAAATTTATTTATTTTACATTGATTGCAAATCAAGCTACACATATTGAATCCAATACTAAACAAGAGGCCCAAGAGGGCCTGTGAACGCTCTACTGGCTGTTATACCATTGATGAATCGAGTCGTACTACATGGTGTCTAGAGTGTACACAAGGTTTTTTAAGTATTTGACCTAGTGACCTAGTTTTTGACCCCATGGGACCCATTTTCGAACTTGACCAAAATATAATTAAGACAACATTTCGACAAAGTTTCATCAAGATCGGGTCAGAAATATGGCCTCTAGAGTGTACTAGTGACCTAGTTTTTGACCCTGTGTGACCCATTTTCGAACTTTAGCAAGCTATAATTGAGACAAATATTCTGACAAAATTGCATCAAGATCGGGTCAAAAATATGGCCTCTAGAGTGTACACACGGTTTTTCCAAAGTTTGACCTAGTGACCTAGTTTTTAACACCATGTGACCCATTTTTGAACTTGACCAAGATATAATTAAGACAAACATTTTGACAAAGAGTGTACACAAGGTTTTTCCAATATTTGACCTAGTGACCTAGTTTTTAACCCCATGTGACCCATTTTCAAACTTGACCAAGATATAATTAAGACAAACATTCTGACAAAGTTGCATCAAGCTCTGGTCAAAAATATGGCCTCTAGAGTGTACACAAGGTTTTTCCAATATTTGACCTAGTGACCTAGTTTTTAACTTCATGTGACCCATTTCCGAACTTGATCAAGATATAATTAAGATAAACAAATTGACAAAATTTCATCAAGATTGGGTAACAAATATGACCTCTAGAGTGTACACAAGTTTTTTCAAGTATTTGACCTATTGACCTAGTTTTTGACCCCACATGACCCATTTTTGAACTTGACCGAGATTTTATTGAGACAAACATTCTGACAAAGTTTCATCAAGATCGGGTCAAAAATATGGCCTCTAGAGTGTACACACGGTTTTTCCAAAGTTTGACCTAGTGACCTAGTTTTTAACACCATGTGACCCATTTTTGAACTTGACCAAGATATAATTAAGACAAACATTTTGACAAAGTTTCATCAAGATTGGGTCAGAAATACGGCTTCTAGAGTGTACACAAGGTTTTTCAAGTATTTGACCTAGTGACCTAGTTTTTAACCCCATGTGACCCATTTTCAAACTTGACCAAGATATAATTAAGACAAACATTCTGACAAAGTTGCATCAAGCTCGGGTCAAAAATATGGCCTCTAGAGTGTACACAAGGTTTTTCCAAAATTTGACCTAGTGACCTAGTTTTTGACCCCACATGACCCATTTTCGAACTTGACCGAGATTTCATTGAGACAAACAATTAAGATAAACATTCTGACAAAGTTGCATCAAGCTCTGGTCAAAAATATGGCCTCTAGAGTGTACACAAGGTTTTTCCAATATTTGACCTAGTGACCTAGTTTTTAACTTCATGTGACCCATTTTCGAACTTGATCAAGATATAATTAAGATAAACAATTTGACAAAATTTCATCAAGATTTGGTAACAAATATGACCTCTAGAGTGTACGCAAGTTTTTTCAAGTATTTAACCTAGTGACCTAGTTTTTGACCCCACATGACCCATTTTTGAACTTGACCGAGATTTCATTAAGACAAACATTCTGACAAAGTTTCATCAAGATCAGGTCAAAAATATGGCCTATAGAGTGTACACACGGTTTTTCCAAAGTTTGACCTAGTGACCTAGTTTTTAAAACCATGTGACCCATTTTTGAACTTGACCAAGATATAATTAAGACAAACATTTTGACAAAGTTGCATCAAGCTCGGGTCAAAAATATGGCCTTTAGAGTGTACACAAGGTTTTTCCAATATTTGACCTAGTGACCTAGTTTTTGACCCCACATGACCCATTTTCGAACTTGACCGAGATTTCATTGAGACAAACATTCTGACAAAGTTTCATGATGATTGCATCAGAAATGTGGCCTCTAGAGTGTACACAAGCAAAAGTTAACGGACGGACGACGGAAGACGGACAACGCACCATCCCATAAGCTCTTCTTTTTTTTTAAAGGATTGTTTTTATGAACGCAAAGAAGATGCACTGAATTATTATATATATATTTTATTTTTTTCCGAAATGGACCAAAAAAACGTTAGGGTCGGCGGGTATTCGTAGGTAGGGTCGGGTGACCCGAACCACACAATTTTTTTTTTTTAGGCCCAAGGTAATTTAGATTCAAACAATAAAAAACATGACAGATTATATTGGAACAAAAATGAGAAATTTATATATATATAATTTTTTTATAAAAAAAATAGTGAAAACTTTTGGGATACACAGGACAGTGACAAGGCTCCAGTGTATACAGCAATGGTAATATGTCGTATATATGCAATTTGTTTCTAAGAAAGAAGACACTAATTCTTTGGCAAATTATGGCAAGATTATGATAGCATTAAGTTTTAAGAAGCCCACCACCATAGAGATACTGGCAGATAAGAACATAATAATAAAGTTATAATAACTACTAAGTTCTATGTGATTCAGTATTATCAATTATTACATATAGTAACAAAAAAACGGCCTGTTTTTCGTGTAATACAGGCATTCTCTGCGGTCATATTAGACAAATCCATATGAAGGGCCAAAAAACCCATATGGCGGGCCGAAAATCCATATTCAATCTAGACTGCGTTACATACATTAAGCATTAAATTATAGATTATTTTTTAGATTATTTTTTTATAATCGACCACGAATCGGTCATATCATTCATCGGCACGTGCATCCAACAACAACTGCGTCAGTTAAAAATGGCAGCCAGAATGCTTGCTTCCCTGTCAAGATTACCATAGTGCACGCAGATCGTGAGGACGGACATTAACGATAAAATGATGTAAACGACATTTAACGATGTAACGAAATTGTGGAATAATGAAACACAAGAACAATTCAGTCCAAATCAAAATATGACATGAAAAAATGTGTGACTGGTTCGGAGATGTTGAACGGCTCGAGGAAATCCAACCTGAAGAACTAATAATGCATTTAGAACTATTTTCTTGACCATTACGAAAAAAGATGGATCAAGGGTCAAACATTCATTTTTGTTTCAGTCTGTCATTCGATAATTTAGAATTGAAAGCAGTCGGCTTCATATGAAAATATCACAGGAATTCGAAGATGGTGCTGACCTGTTTATCGACAAAGAGGCGACCATACTACGGTCTATTTTTGGCTATGGTGTGATAGATTAAATTATACATGTACATTATCAACTGCGTCGTTGTTTTTGACCGAACTGTCTTCGACAGGCTATTATAACATGTACATAGATCTAATATGTACATGTACTACCGTTCGAGTCTCAATTACATTTCAAATAAAAGTCATTCAGGAAACAATAAATGTAATGTATGTGAAATAATTATTCTCCTACCTTTTTATCCTTAAATTAAATACTGAAAGGAAAAAGAAACATAATGGATATTTCCGCTATATATTGTATGTGTAATATGCTACTGCTAATCCAATGGTTGTGTGCGACATTAGGCCGGTCCTTTCGGAAAGAAGGTTTAAATAGCACCGAACACACCAATGGTTAACCCTTTAAAGTTTCATTATCGACAGAATGCGCATTTGGCTCAAGCAGGTGAGAAAATTGGCTCAAGCAGGTGAGAAAACTGAGTCTTTAAAACGTAATGAAATGGCTCGACTTTTTCAAGCGAAACTTCAACATTATGAATTTCGTGTAACAAAGTATACTTTGATTAAAAGTTCTATAACATGACAGAGTTGTCCTTTATGTAATTAGTTATATCCCCATTTTGTACAAAACACGTTGAGATATATCTGGAATATTACGTGGAATTAGGTGTATATAATAGTGTAGTGTAGGCAATTTTTTTGATTATGCGTTTCTTTTTCCTTTCAGTATATTTGCAACAGCCAGTTTTGAAATATCCATTATTTTACAAGCTCAAACGTAAACAGAAAAACTGACAAAGTCAAGGCCGTGAATAAAAATGTCACTGGGAAAAACGACGTCCCCATTATGACGTGTTTCTTACAATGATGAGGTCAGTAACGATTCCGTGTAATTGAGGGGGTGATTTGGGTACTTGGGAACAAGGTACCAAATTGCCAATTTCAAATGGTATAACCTAGCTAAGATTGAGGTATATTAACATCACACTTTTTCTTGTAAATCAATGAATAAAAATGGATCTAAATAAAGAGTCGTATTTAAACAACAAATACACAAGTAAGTATAAAGTATTTTAATACTTTGCCCAATTTGGATCTACGGTATCCAAAATGTTTTGTTTTATATTGTTTTGGTTACACATGTAATAGACTGGTCATTAGCTGGGGTAGGTGTGCCTCTTTGTGACATTATCCCTTGATAGTCATATGAGGCCCTCGAGCTAAAGCTCTCAAGCCTCATATGGCTATATTGGGCCATTATCACAAAGAGGCATACCTACCCCAGTTAATAACCTCTAAGTATGAAAAAGACCTTGGTCTGAGGGTGTCTCGTCCACCGTGGCAAACCACGTATGACATATTTTATTAAATTTGTGCTTAAATGATGTCCACCAAAGACAACACTTCATATGACCAAGCATCAAACCAATAAAAGCGAGGTAATAAGTTAATGCTATAATAAGTTAATGCTCTGGGTATTGTTTAACCACCCATAGGATATGTTGTTTGCTTTTTAATTTAGTCTTTTGACTGTTACTTGTGATGCGCAGGCTTCATAACCGCTGCTCCCAACTAAATTCCATTTTGTTTATTTCGCTCTTCGGGGCATAGAATTTTGTTAGATACTGGGACCATACGCCGCTGGACATGGGGGAGTTAAATCTCTATGTCCACTGCCATATGCATGCCATCTTCGGGATGGTTTAAATTCTGTACTATTGATTTTATGAATATAGAGTTCTGCTGGACGTGAACAGTAGCAAGCATATTTCACTACCGTTCATGAACAGTCTCAATCAAACCGAGACTACAATATTGAAATATTGTAATCGTGTTCGGCCATTTCCAAAGGTCCACTTTTTAAGTTTTAAGTTGGTGGTTGACCCATTTACAGTTTGACACTATGCTTTCCTCTTTAATTGTGCGATGACCGGACAGGCTGTGGACCCTACGATGACGTCTACCTAAAGCTCAAAAGGACGGTGACGTTTGATGTTTGTCAGCAATCGTGTCTTGTCCTGCCCTCAGTGGTTTATTCTCTTGTTGCTCTGGCTTCTGCCAAGTCACTGAGTACCTTCTTTGTGACTTTCTAGGCTATTGTTTATGTATTTATATATACACGAGCATCTTTGTATTTTACTTATATTGCCTTTTTATGCTGCCTTGTTGGTTAGAGAATAAATCATGGCAGGGATTTCTTTCAGTGTGAGGTTGTCAACCCTGTTTGTGACATCATATGCCTTTATTCCTTATTAACATTGCCATTCATGTTTATTGCTTTGCGTGTTTTTGGGTTTACTGTGTTCTGTGAAAGCTGCATTTCATGTTCGACTTATATTTACTGAGGTTAAGTGGTTTAACCAGGGAGTATAGTTTTGGGAAAATAACGCAAAATATGATCTGACCTCGGTATTTTTTGTCGTTCAGTGATGTCCACCAATGCCATCAATACAAATGACCAAGTATCAAAGACATAAAGTGAGGCAATCACATACAGTTAATTGAGGTTAAGTGACCTAACCAAGCTTGTTACCTAACCAGGGTAAGTTTTGGGAACATAATGCAAAATAAAATAATGCAAAATGTGACCTTGACCTTGGTAGTTTTGGCATTACGTGATGTCCCTTGACCGAATAAAGCATCTGACAAAGTTTCAGAAAAATTCACGCAGCGGTTGTTGAGATATAGTTGATTTAAAATGCGTCCGTCACCGGAAAAGTGACTGCTATGTCTCGCTACCCACTATCGTGGGCGAGACAACAAATACTTTGAAATATTCTGTGTGCAAACGTAACAGAACACAAATTCCACAAAATGAAATGAATAAGGAAAATAAGGGGGAAAAATGAGGCCCACAGATTATCAGTCGAACAACACATTACTTAAATTTGCTAAATGCCATAATCAACAAAGTTAACCCGTTTGACAATTTTTTAAATACAAAGTATATTTTAGTATCATGCTTGCGCCAATTTCGTGGATTTGTGATTTGATTTGATTTGATTTTTCTTGTTTTTTTCCCCCCCAAATTTCCCCATTTTTATTTCAATCAAAGAAAATGTAAGCAAAAATCTAATTATTTTTACTTGCTAGGGATTTGTTTCAAGAATCGAATGTACCGTATTTCCCCTAATGGTAGTGTCTCCTCTAATAGAAGCACCACCCTCATCCACCCCTACCACCTTTGTTTAGAAATCTTAACTTCATAGAAAATCAAAAACTTCTCCAAAATTCAACAAATGTTCAATATTTTGTAAAATAAAAAGAAAGATTTAGATGTAGTGTGAATGACGCTCAGTTTGCATTAGCAAAGCACCCGAGCACTACTATAAGGGAAATGCGGTATGGTTCTTCAAACAAGAGGTCAATGACCTTGACGCTCTACTGATAGGTTTTGATAGATAGATCAGTATTCCTGTGAAGTTTCATGAAAATCTGTCTAGTAGTTTCAGAGGAGTAGCGGGCTACCAGTTTTTACTATATAACTCTATGTAAACAACGATGGCCACTGGTGGCCATGTTCAATGCCGCATCAAAATCGTTTTCAACAAGGACCAATATCATGTTGTGCTGATCATTTTAGAAAAAGTCCCATATCAATATCACTTAAAGTTTTCACAAAGTAGTCGTTACAAACTTGTTTTTTAAAATATATTTTTAACTGTCGCGGCCATCTTGAATTTCCGGCCGACCTGGAATTTTGCTAGGATCAATCAGACATCAAGAGTAACATTCCTGTGAAGTTTCATGAAAATCTGTCAAGTAGTTTCAGAGAAGTAGTCGCTACAAAAAAAAAAGTTTATGGACAGACCAGACGGACGGACGGACGACGGACACCACACCACCGCATAAGCTCTGCTGATCTTTGGTCAATAGACAGCTATAAACAGAAGCACTTTACTGGGCATTATGAACAAAACATTTACTGTTTGCTCAAAGAATCAATCAACTAAAGAATCAATCAACTTAGATTTTCCATCTCCGCTCTTCTAAATATTAACTTTTTATTCACCCAATTCATGTTTTTATGTAAGCATGTCAATTTTCATCAAAGAATTTGTTGTTTGGCAGTTAAAAATATTCCCCATCCGAAAAATGACTTACTGAACAAAAATTACTTGTTGTTTTGTACATTTCCTTGTCTTGCTTAAGGCCATATCAAATTAATTCCCAGTTTATCATCCAAATTTTGGAAAAAATTGGGGCGGGGGGTGCAATTTTATTTTTATTTTTTATTTTCCCGAGATGACATCAAACATCACAAAAATATTAATAACCAGAAGTATTATGTTTTGAACACTCTCTTTATTGCCAATTGTCACTGCTATAGCATACATTTGTATTTATAATGATATAAACTACCATGTATGTGAGTTTTAAAAGTTGAAGTTCTCAATATAACTTACTTCTTCTTGTTTGAAACAGTTCCCCTTTTATTTACGAATGACTGTTTGCCAGATAGGCACAACTCACATACAGGATATTTATCATCTGGTTCTCCAAGGTCATCTGACGAACCACAGTAATAACATACCGATACGAAGCCAGCAGAATTTTTTTTTCTAACAAATACCGAATGTAAAATATGATTGTCCTCTTGACATCTTGAAGGACAGAACCACATGTATATTGTAGGTCAGCTAAGAAAATCAGTTCTTTTCTTTCCTTTCACCACATGTTTACAATACAGGACTCTTGGTTTTTCACATTCAGAACAATACACCACAATCTGGACAATATTTTTTTTTTTTAATTTTTTCTTTTCAAAATAAAAATTGTCGGGGCGGCATAAAATATTCGGGGCGGGCGGGGATGATAAACTGGGAATTAATTTGATATGGCCTAATGGAAGTGAATACAGAAATACATAAAGTATTTAAAGGGCTGGAGGTGGTTCTAAAGGAATGATTGGTGTCATTCAAATATAAATGAAAACCTTTGTAATGTATGTGCTTCAGTTTCATATTATATCTCTATATGCATTAAATTAAGCCGCATGTTATTTTTCGGCTAATTATTGTTAATGAACATGTTCAGCCTGGAAAGCTTGTCGACTCGGCTGAGGTTTGTTGCTAAATCATAAATACTACTTCATGTATATTGCTAACAGTTGTACATATAACATGTATAATTCAAATATTGTGTATTTCTATCACAAAACAAAAATGTATAAGAGCCTTAAACCATCAATTTAATTACTATTAATGACTTATACAACAAAACTAGCAGTCGGCTAGTTTTCAAGATCAAGATCAAACGATTTCATTAACAATATGTAATATATAGGGTCTGGTCTCAGCGAGTTGGCTTATTTAAACACCGAGATGGGCTACGAGCTGAGACAGACTCTATCTTTTTTGTAGCATGGTGTACTTAGTAACACTGTGATGTCACAGTGACCGTACTCTAAATTCCAATATCCGGTAGTTGTAGTACGGTGTAGCCTGACGCCCCTTTAGTTACCCTAAGTTAAACGATTTAATGCTCTGCATTCAACAAAGGAAATGTCACCGACCATGCTACAATTAAATCCTACAGATAATGGGTCCTAATTCTTAAAGTTTAGTTCAAATGCACACTGAATATGAAACTCATTACTACTGTTTGGGTTTACTATTTGGATTGACACCCATAATGCTTCCAGATTGCCTCCAATCCCTTTTAAAGAGATGTTACTATATGTAATAATTAATTTATATTTTAAAGAATTCATAATTTTGATAGAGCATTATCAAAATAAACTGACCAATCAGTGACCAGAAATAAGACATACTAATACATTTTGGTAGGTGATAAACTCGGTCTTTATCCTTGATGTTCAACCAAATTTACTGCTAAAATTAAGGTATATACAGTGTGATTCGTTTAAAACCCAATTAATATGTATCTTTTAAAATCAAAATCTTGAAAATTATCGTCTTTTTACTCTGCCAAATATTTTTATTTTACTATAGAACCTAAGGATAAAAACTGAGTAACAAAAATGTTATCACCTACTGAAAATAAAACAAAATCTCAACATCTCTGCAATGCAAATATGAATATGCTTAGTGATAACACCATTTCCTTTATTATAAAACAGACTTATTATAAAACAGAAAAGAAATATATTAGCATGACAGGAATAATGAAATAAAACAGGGATTTACATTCCATTTGTACCATAGCTCTAATGGTTATCCTTGGTTCTTGTTTAAGATATAATTTTCATAAACCTGAAGGTCTGAACCTAAACCATGCTCTAACTGCCGGTATATTTCAGCCGTGCTATAAATGACAGATTCGGCAGTTATACCATGGTCTACTCAATTTTACATGCGCGTAGTTGTAATGTTTACACACAACCTGTCAATCAAAATATCAATTACCAGCACTGAATGGCTATGGTACAAAACATTTATAGCATATTTTTCTCATATGCAACTTATACTGCATTCTTGAGCCTGTGGCCCTCGAGAAGCGGTATAAATCGCATACACTTGAAAAAAATTGCTATAAATGTTACTTAAACATCGTATAACTTGAAGGATATATTGTGACAGCAACCTCAGAGGGAGATGAGATGAAGGATGTAGTTTCCCATCAGACATGACTCTGCAAGGCAAACCCAAGCGGGGCAGAGGTCTGTAGCTCTAACGCATAAGGCATTATCTTCTAAACTGCCGAGGAATAATAAACAAAAAGATAAGAATTCAGAAGCTAGATTTAAGATAAAATCATGTTTTACCCCTGCCTTCTGCTGTGTCATCTACAAGAATGTTTTGGGGAAAAAGTAGTGATATATTTTCATCGGTATTGCTTTCTATTGCACATTGACTGAAGAGTTAACATTTCGTTATGAGCTTTTTTGTTTTATTAAACTTGATTGAATATTTGGCATTGTAATGGACTAGTTAGATAGAAATCCTGCAATCGAAAGCTGACATTCAAAGTTTGAGACTTTTAAATATAAGCGAAAAATCCAATGCAAATCAGTCATGTGATATTAAAATGTCAAACATGTGGCGTATAATTTTACGCGTTTGTAAGCAACCTGGCGTAAAAAAAATAAAATCAGATATAAAGTGCAGATATTTTGACTTTTGCGATAGTAAATTATAGTCATTTTACAAACTGAGAAAATAGCACCTGCAAGCAAGTGGAGCTGTTAAACACAATTGGCAACGTGCCGTTAAACAAACTTTGCAATCATTAATCAAATGATATACTTTCTCAAGTTAACATTTCAATACAGAAGGTTACATTAAAGTAAAAATACAACAAAATATAACAAAAATTAAAACAAGACAAAAAGGAAAAAGAAAAAGAAAACAGTACCCATCAATTATATATATCAAACTATACTCAGTTGCAAAAGAAACTGGACACTTTGAAAATTTTACTTTACACCCTATCCTCTTTATCAAACAACCTATTGAAAAACAAATGACAACATGATATTGGGAATGGAATGATAAAAACTTTGGTACCAAACATGGCATGCATATCATTTTCGAATTTGTCAATTTAATTCTAAATTTTTTTTATACAATTAAATCTAACAAAACTCACTGTCCACTTTCTTTTGCATTTCTTTTAATTTACCCGCTAAAGGCTTGCTACTCATTTTTTTAATAACTTGATACATTATTTTCTTGGGTGATTTCCTTGTTTATCTGCATGTGCAAGGCCCAGTCCATTAAAGCTATGTTAAAAGGACAATACACTGTCACGTGCCTACTACACATGACACGTGACTACACCTCGCATCACATGACTACAACTTACCAAATCCCTCATTTGCATACAGATTCTCCTCCGACTTCTTTTCCAGTAGAGACGCCTTCTTGGCATCCAGCATTTGTTGAAAACAATCATGAATCATCACAAACTGGGACTGAAGTGAAAAAATGGTTATCTTGGATTCAGAAAATCAGATGCTCAGATTAAAAATTCTGACACATTTTCTGTATCATTACTTTTTTGATAAAACTAAAACCTTGATTTTTGTACTACAATTCTTGTAGCCTGTGGTAGATATAGAAAAGACAATCAAGTACTTTGTTCTGTTACAGAACACATCAGAGTTTTTACCTACTAACTTGGGGTCAGGCAAATATAATTAAAGTCTGACATGCTGTCCCTCTTTTTTTAAGGAAAAGCAAGGCAAACTTTCATGCATTCATCAGCATTTAAAATATTGTACATTGCATTTCAGAGTTTGCATTTCTGACTTTAGCATTCACCAAAATGCACTCAGCATTTCATTTTGTTCATTTTGCATCTAGCATGCAAATATTCATCTTTAAGTGTGTATTTCATATGCATTCCATTCACATTTGAAAGCATTGTATTTGCATTTCGTTTGCATTCAGATTGCAGTTTATTCAGGGTACTTGAGCAAAATCACGCTAATGAAACCATGCGACTTTTTGATCGGATTCAGGGCAAAACATTATCAACAAAGATTTCAATTTAGGTATGATTTTGCTTCACAACTTTCTCAATATTTAACAAATTTAGTTTAACTAAATCGCATATGCCCCTACAAACATGACCATGCGAGTTCTTTTCTCTGCCACAAAAGGTCATTCGATTCATCTAGTACTTACTGTGATTAGCCCTCGCAATGTATTGGAAACAAGAGATGTTTGTAAAACATATATGCCCCACTTCAACAACCATGACACAAACATTCATGCCAAGTTTCGAGGATGTAGTGCCAGCTGTTCTTGAGTTATTGCCAAGACAAGCAATTTTTAGTGATTTTTTTTACACATTTTGTTATCATAACAACCACATTTCTTATGCAACTCTATGCAAAAGGGGAGGTGCACAACTAGAGGGTGACACAAACATTCCTGCCATGTTTCAAGTTTGTAATGCCAGTTGTTCTTGAGTTATCATGAAAACAGGCAAATTTTTAGTGATTTTTTACAAGTTTTGTTACCATGGAAACCACATTTCTTAAGCGAATCTACCCAAAAGGAGATGTGCGCAACTACACCATGACACAAACATTACTACAAGTTTCAAGTTTGTAGTGCCAGCTGTTCTTGAGTTATTGCGAAGACAAGCAATTTTTAGTGATTTTTACATGTTTTGTTACCATGGCAACCACATTTCTAACATTCGGCTAAGTTTCGAGTTTGTAGTGCCAGTTGTTCTTGAGTTATCTTGAAGATAAGCAAGTTTAAGTGATTTTTTACAAGTTTTGTTACAATAGCAACCGCATTTCTTAAGCAAATCTACCCAAAAGGGGAGGTGCACAACTACACCATGACACAAACATTCCTGCCAAATTTTGAGTTTGTTGTGCCACTGAATTATTGTGAAGACAAGCAGTTTTTAGTGATTTTTTAATGACTGTTTTGTTACCATGGCAATCACATTTCTTATGTGAATCTAGCCAAAGGGGGAGGTGCACAACTAGACCATGGCACAAACATTCCTGCCAAGTTTCGAGTTTTAGTGCCAGTTGTTCTTGAGTTATCGCGAAGACAAGATTTCAGGATGGACCGACTGACAGACCAACCGACCGACAGAAATTTGCAAAGCATAATAAAAGAAAGCCTATGTCCATGTACATATAATATTGGGAAGGCTAACCCACAGAAATCAATTTTCTGAAGACAGTGAAAAGCGAAACAGTTCCTACCTCAGTCTGCACCATGAGGACACGGTTCTCCCTCATGCTCATGACAATGTCGAATATATCGACACTCTCGTCTAAACTAAACTTGGGACTATCCAGGAACAACTGTAGTCTGTCCACAGCAATAAATGTACCCGTCCTTCCTACACCAGCACTGGGGAACACAATAAAAAGGTAGTGATAGTTTAAATACAATCATTATCTTTATTATATGCACCCGTTATTGCTGTGAATTTTAAAGATCCGAGGGAAAATCTTAACAAGAGCAACACCTAGTAGCGCATATACGCCTGCATGTCGTTGGCAAGGTTAAGTTCCAGGTCAAACTTTTTTCAAAAGAGTATAATTATAAAACATGAATCAGAGAGTTATGGGCCTTTATAATATGTATTCATTAGATCATGTTGAAGATGTGTGCAAAATTTCATTGTTGTAGACCAATACTTTGAAAGTTATTAGCCACAATCAATTGTCAGATAAAACCTACCTTTGAATGTTACCAATTTTCAGGCACTAAACAGATAAAAGCAGATGGCTCCTATCAATATTTACCTGCAATGGCAAACTATAGGTCCCACCATATCATGCGGCATGTGCGTGCGTACAGTCTTGACAAAGTTGACAAAGTGATCAAACTCCACATTCGCACTGAAGTCTGGGAAATCCAGGTAGTGGAAGTGCTTCACCTCCCGCGATTGGTTGTTCTGAAATGTCATACATATACGTTCCAAAAAAATAACTAAATGTAATAGACCAGACATAAAACATTTTATTGTTTTTACATCAACATAAAGACAGTTCCCTGTGGAGTAATAAAGGGAACATATTGGTTACCATACTTATATGTCTGACAGAAATTATCATCAAGTCTCGAGCTAACATCATAAACATGCGAAACAACTTTCACATCAAAATGTTGAATATTGTGAAGATGTAGTTGTAACACATGGTAACACATTGAATATTGTGAAGATGTAGTTGTAACACATGGTAACACATTGAATATTGTGATGTTCAAATTTACCTGTAAGACAATGAACAGCTGGGTGTTTATATTTACCTGAGATACATGGAATATAGGATGTCCGTACTTTCCTGTTAACCCTTAACCCGATACATAAATATAATGGACTGTTCTTTCTTTGAATTAAGACCATTCCATTTATGTGACAAAGGGGTGTTTTGGGAAAAATGACTGATCAGCAGCTGACTGAGTTACTCACAGGCTGATCTGGGTTTACAATGGACACAAAGGCTATTACAGCCATGCTTAATGGGTTAAGGGTAATATTGTGACAGCTATATTTATTTACCTGTGAAACATTGAATATAGTGATGTTGTATTTGTCCATTTGTGATATAGAGATGGGGTTGACCACCACTTCACCATACTGTTTGGGTTCCCTCACTTCATCTGGCCAGTACTTTTCACACTTTACCTGTAGACAGAAGAATTTATACATCAAGTATGTTAAATTCATAAAAAAAACTTATTATACCTAACTGGTTAATAAAAACAATGCACTGTGAAAAAAAGAAGTATTAAAGCTAAACTAAAAGTGAACACAAACACTTTGAGCTGAAAATAAATCCTTTATTCAAGACAAACCAACAATGTTCTTCTTATTATATACGTACATCCTCAAAAGCTATGCAGAAAACAAGAAATTTCATGGTGACAAAAGACCACCAAAAATATTTTTTTTACCATTGACCTTTAAGTGTGACCTTGACCTGATTTTTTGCATGTTTCACATCTCCTCATTGTGATTTACATTTGTTAAAGTTCATGCAATTCCCTTCATAACTTTCAAAGTATGACAGAAACATGAACATTTCGGACCGACAACTGAAAAACGGATGAATGATGCAATTTTTTAGCATTATGAAGTTTGATGAGATTCGCTTCAGGTGGAGTAGAGTTAACAGTGCGGACAATGCTTTTCATTTAGGGTCATGCAGACTTTTACCTTTGACCTACTGACCTTAAATAACAGATATGCACAACTAGACATCATACTGATGCTACGTACAACGTTTTGATGAAATTCATTAAGTGGTTTAGGAAGGGTAGAGCAAACAAGTTTTTTTTATTATTGAGACCTTGTCCTTTGACTTACTGACCTCAAAATCAATAGTGGACACCCTCAAACCACAGGAAGTCTACCCACGAACTTAGATGAAAAGTTCTTCAGGTGAAATGAAGTGGTTTTAAATTATAGGATCATGGTGACCTTGACCTTTGACCTCAAAATCAGATCTGCACAAATAGGAGCATACTGATGCTAAAAAAAGGAGTTTCTTCTTCCTTAGGCGGAGTATCGAGAGGAGACTTGTGACGGACGAGTCAGGTCGACCTTGACCTTTGACCTACAGACCTCAAAATCAATAGAAGTAATTATCTCACCACAGGCAGTCATTTAACCCAGGAAGTTGAATTAGATTTGCACGACGGAAAGTGGAGTTACAGTGCAAACAAGCTTTTTTATTATCGAGTCATGGTGACCTTGACCTACTGACCGCAAATTTAGATATGCACAATAAGGTCACACAATGTATGTTAAATTCCATAAAATATAAATTTATAACCCACTTATTTGCTGGTATGACTGTAAGAAAGACAGACAGACCCGATTTCCCTCCTTGCACTGTGTCAGCATGACAATGACCATGACATTGTGTTCCCAGACCATTCTCCAGAAGTCATCAGTTGTCCCTGGCAACGGACCCTGCGTTGCAATATACTCTCGTTTGTTGTTAAACCCCTGAAATAGTCGAAATCAAATTTTTGATCTCTGATAAAAACAGTCTTTCGCGCCCTTTGCGCAGGGTATAGTCTTTAGCGCCCTATGCACAGGGTATTTTGTGTTCTATATATGTGATCTGATCTAATTATTATTTTTTTTGTCTTTTGTTACTCTAATATACATGTACATAGAGGATCTTACATGAGTACACATTCTTTACTGAATTTATTAAACAAGTTGGCAAAATGATATCTTGCCCAGCATTATATCATTTTTGCTAATGAGTTTAATAAATTCAATAATGAATGGGAACGAATGTTAGATTCTATTTATCACACAACTCACATATCGACTTTTATTGCATGTTGCCTGTCGCTTTAACATGCGAAACCGATATAAAACGTGGGAATTGGATCATAGTCATTATCGTTTTATCGACAGTGCATACTAGGCTTAGTTGCTTAATTAACTAGTGGTATATCGAAAATATAGAAGGGTGTTATTCCACTCCCACACCGTAAGTTATGTGATAAATATATATTTTGAACAAAAGACGTCCAACAAACTTTAAGTATTGGGAATTATAATTGCTGCACATACAGTACAGCTCACGCGAAACACACACTTCACTCGATTCGCCGAGTTTGGTCGTATCGAGTTTCGCGCGTATCTACGCGGAGTCAGTGTTTGTACTCGGCGAATTCACGCGGCGAAAGTACGCTATTGCCGAGTGAAAGCCACTCCGAGTTACTCCGCGTAGAATCCAATTAAGCAAAAGTGCACACCTGTGAACTCCGCGTAACTCGGCGTGAAGGATGCCGCGTATCTCGGCGTAAAATTTAATTAACTGTCATTTTCCTTCGGCGTCGGCCATTTTTTTTTTTAGAATCGAATAGAATATTTCCAATCACGGGCCACCAAGTACATGTATGTAATGTAATAAATATAGGCACGCGCACACAACAAATGCTTGATTGTGACGAGGAGTATTAATCAAATTATGAAGCAAGATTATATTGATAAAAACAAGTAGAGGTCTACCAATCGGAATTGGCAATTCAGTGCAATATATTGCTCTCTAAACATATTACAACTTTCTTTTCAGGTAAAAGTTTGATCAGCAAATAGATTTATATCGGTGCACAAGTTCGTACATCATGTCATGTACATGTATCTGTTGATTATGTGCAGAATAGTACCGGAGATAACGAAAAGCAAGTGCAATCAGATTAATTTCATTCCTATTGTATACCCGCGTGCCCGCTATGAGTATGGCATAGATCAATACACACGTTTTATATTTAATATTCAAGTATAGCACAGTCTAGATAAAAGTATAGACATATTCAACTGCAAGTTACATGTAAAAATATTCAGGCTTATTTCAGTTTTACTTTTGTTAAATTTGTGAATAAGGGAATTCGCCAGGGCGATGTCTTTAGACCTATTCAATTACTTTTGGAATATGTAAATCACGTAAGATGTTGCTTGGTATAACTTAATGGACGCAGTATCCAACTCGTTTGATAAATTCAATATTAATCAGGCACTCGTGTAAGATCATTAAATATTACACATTGATAAGGAAACAAAACAATAGATGCAGGTAGTCACAATTGTAAAAAAACATCATGGATTACGGAAATCATGCAACGAGATCCCTTTCACTATATATTGAATTTATTGAACAATTTGGATAAAATTCTCGCATAGCCTCACATCATATAATTTTATCCAACTCGTTTGATAAATTCAATGTAAGATCATTATTAAACATCGATAACATCCAATAGATGCAGGTAGACACTATTAAAAAAAAAAGTCCCCCTCCGACTAAACTACGATTTAATTTTTAATTACTTTTGGAATATGTAAATCGCGTAAAATGCTGCTTGGTATAACTTAATGGACGCAGTATCCAACTCGTTTGATAAAACAATATTAATCAGGCACTCGTGTAAGATCATTATTAAACATCGATAAGAAAAAAAAACAATAGATGCAGGTAGACACAATTGTAAAAAAAATAATTACCCTCCCACTACAACTACGATTTAATTCGTGAATAGAGGAAATCGCCAGGGCGATGTCTTTAGACCAATTTAATTACTTTTGTGTAATCATACAAATGTGTACAAACTGTCTTACCTTTTCCGACGTTCTGAAAAAGCCGCTCGTGCGGATTTGGTGCTTCTTGTGGACGTCGTACTGAACCAGGAAGCAAATATCTTCCTTGTTTAGTAGCTCTAAATGTCATTGTTACTAGTAACAGTATTCACAATATCACAAATAAAACATGCTTGTATATTAAAACATGAGGACTCGGTGTTTTTTGTTTCTTATTAATTCACAATAGTTTAGTGTTTTTCTTATTAATTCACAATAGTTTAGTGTTTGTTAGCAGATGTTAATATGTAACTGAGTGATCACAAACCAAGAATGATGTAGATGTTGCGATATATCCACTAGACTACACCATATGAATCAGAAGGAATGAGTTATGCTCTCAA
Organism: Cyrtodaria siliqua; assembly: GCA_037043455.1. Lineage (NCBI taxonomy): Eukaryota > Metazoa > Mollusca > Bivalvia > Adapedonta > Hiatellidae > Cyrtodaria > Cyrtodaria siliqua. The sequence continues at coordinate 96,082 of JAWPHD010007120.1, forward strand.
AACTAGCTTCGAGTTTGGGATGACAGTAGGGTTTGTGAGGTTTGGTGCACCCTAGAACCTGGTTTAAACCCCAGTCTTTTTTGCCACTGACCGTTTGAAGACGACAGCCCTATTGTCAACCTTTTTTGTGTGTTTTTGACGTCATATTCCATATTAACATTTCCATTCATGTTTGTCGTTTTGCGTGTTTTAGAGTTAACTGTATTCTGGGGAAGCTGCTTTTCCTGTTCGACTTTTATACCTTTTTTAAGTGTTTCTACGACCAAACTCTGTTAACAATAATGGATGTCCTGGTTACTAGGTTAAAGGATAATTTTACATCATTTTTATAAATAGATAGCCTACTGCAGTGCCAGTGTTAAATATTTCATTATGTATTATTATGGTGCGACGGATTGCGGCAGGTGCAGTTCATAAAAAAAAAAACACCATACTTTTGAACATTTTCATATGTCAAGGAAATTGTCAATGGACGGACTAAATTCATAATATGGTTTTTTTTCAAATAACTTGTAATTAAGGAATTATAAGGCCAGTATCAACTTTTTTTGTTGATCAAACCTCGTATTTGACAAAATCAGCAAATATTTTTATAAAGTTGGTCTTAAAATCCACTTACGTAGGTTCATACCACAAAACATCTAAGGCAATCAGGCACGCAAACAAAATATGTATTTACATACATGTATATACTGTACTTCACTCAGTATACATATTACATAACATATTTTATTTATCCAAGAGAATACCACGATACGTCCCTAATTATCTATACTAGTGTAATGGAAGCGTGATCTAACCTGGTTACTGTGACATGTACATGTAAAGTACATGTTTACAATATCGTAACTCTGCTCAATACACATGAAAACGCCTGATTCAGAGTCCTGACCATGGCAACGCGCTTGACAACGTGTAAGACAACGTGTGCTAAGAAATAGAGTGTTTTGTGTTTGGAAGCTAGCATTGGTTGCCGTTACAGATTAAAACTAAATATTTATTTCGTCCTCATGACAGTTGTGTTTAATTGCATTTGAGAGTACAGCAGCACAAACGTCAACTATAAGGTAACTTTATTACTTTCACGCACAGTGTACATTTAAAACAAACATAAAAATAAAACACGTAGATCTATGCAGATGTACATTACCTGTACGAATGCCGTTCATCATTGTTTCAGACATAAACATTCAAGTCTGATAAAAAGGTCATTTACCTGAATAATTGACGAATTCGCCGAGTTCGTCTACGCGGAGTATCGCCGCGAAGTTACGGTAGTCGTTCGTTCAAGGCCGCTAAAAAGGTCATTTACCTGTATAATTGGCGACTCGGCGAATGCCGAGTTTGTCTACGCGGAGTATCTCGGCGAAGTTACGCTAGTCGTTCGTCACGTAGCTGATTTCTACTTGGCGTAGTTTTATCGTCCAAACTCCGCGAAATTACGCGATTTCTGAATTCCTCACTCGGCGTGAAAGAGTAAAGTGTGGGTTTCGCGTGAGCTGTACTGTATGCTCAACATCTTATGTTGACATATGCACTTACCATAACGCCTAAAATTTCCACATTAAATGTCTCAGTTATTTCAGTAACTTTTAGAGGGGATCGGTAGAGATTTTTTTCTTTTTAAATAATCAGTTATATTCCTGGTCTGTTTCACATGTTTTAAATATCCAATATATTTGTCATGTTTTTGAAATCTACATGATTACATTGCATCAATAAAATATATTTTCTTGTAAACTATCTCATTATGCATTGTTACACATTTTTGTAATCGGGTTAGTCTTGGTCAATAAGCATGTTGAGAATCTGAATCACTGAAAAGTAGCATATTTGATATTGTAAAACACACCCAATAAGGCTTAAATACATATATGTTTAAAAGATTTTTCAAATTCTCTTCCCATCCCCTTCAATGATTTGGTTTTATTGATTGATATTTAAACTCTTATAAAATAACATACATCATACATCATGCCTTAATACATTACATTGAGTGTACTGTTCCGGAACAGTACACTCAAAGTGAATTTCAGATATTTTTACAAAGTGAAACATTTTAAGAATTTGCTGATGATGAGCAAGGTGGTACTATGTATATATTTTTAATGTAATTGTTTTTTTATTAAATGTTTGTTTTTTGAATATGATGATTGTCAATTATTTGTAACAACCACAAAATTAAAATTAAATATTTTTTGAAGAATGCAACATACTGTATAGTCCATTTTTTCAGCCTCAACGTTAATGTAACTTTAAGGTGTGTAAGCGTATCATTTCCATTTATTTGCCCTGGCAAAATATAGCTTATAAAGTCGCAGAACTGGATACCCGGTTGTAAAGAGATGCATGAGGAAGAATAATACTACAGTTTCATGACAATACAATTTATTCCATCCTAAAACCTCAGTCAAAGGCATGCAAGCCAATCTATTTGTTGGTGGGGAATATGAAATTCAGAGATCGGCAGGTATTTATAGGCATTCAAATGCAGTAAATTAATTTAGAAACTGATATGTAAAAGATCAAACAGGAGTCAATTACAGATATTATGCAAATACTGTCAAACCTGTATTAAGAGACCACTGAAGGGAATAGAAATGTGGAGTCTCTTAGCAAAGTTCTGCTGATACAGGTGCTGCTGATACAGGTGCATTTGAATTTAAAACAATACAATTGGGAATTGAAATGGTGGACTCTTAAAGCAAATGGTCTCTTTATCAGAGCAGGCTTGACCGTTTTTCTACTTATTGAACCATAGTGCCTCTTGCCGAGGGTGTCCCTTTCCCGACATGTTTACACCAACACCAATTGCAATATGCAATATATTCTACAATTTGATATTATTGTTTTCTTATTTCTTGTCATCTCTTTCCTAAGCCGCCAAAAGCAGGTGATGTCACAGCCTCGCTTCGTAGATGTCATCGACATTTTGTTACATTACTAGTGAATCATCAATTTGTTTGTTTGGTGTTTAACGTAATTTTTTAGCACATTTTTACCTAGGTATGGCAGTCGATATTTAGTTGAAGTGGAGGTAGACCACTTATTCCTAGGTAAAACCAGTATTATACACATCCCGCCTGCCATACGAATCGAGTGGATCATCAAAAATATTGAAATAAATACTGGTAAAGGTGATCCTTTGGAAGCAACATACACAATTAAGAGAATAAAGCAGCAGACTCGGTTTTATTGAGTCTGTTCGAGAGAAGTAATGAAAGAAGCAACACCTCTCACGCCCACTAGCACCGGCTTAAGCAATATTCTACTTCACAGCCACCTATATTGGGCTCGTAGGTCCCAAAGGACCAGTAAAAATAACACTACTGATTCGTAGCACGGAGACTTTTTACAGCTGCCACACTGCACTAAACGAACTCTAGTCTGAATTCTGTTAATACATTGCCAAGCAGTATGCATGCTCTATGTGATAACTATTTTAATTTGATGATCCATTTCATATAGACCACTATGTTGATAACCAAGGTGATCTAAATCCTGTATTGCAAATCTGGTGTTACATCTGAATTTACTTCACATTTGTATGGTAGTTATCCTGGTGCAACCCTGTAACAAATGGGACAATGTAACCTATCTATGCCCTGTAACAAATGGGACAAACCTATCTATGCCCTGTAATAAATGGGACAAACCTATCTATGCCCTGTAATAAATGGGACAAACCTATCTATGCCCTGTAATAAATGGGACAAACCTATCTATGCCCTGTAATAAATGGGAAAAACCTATCTATGCCCTGTAATAAATGGGACAAACCTATCTATGCCCTGTAATAAATGGGACAAACCTATCTATGCCCTGTAATAAATGGGCCAAACCTATCTATGCCCTGTAATAAATGGGACAAACCTATCTATGCCCTGTAATAAATGGGACAAACCTACCCGTGTCCTGTAATAAATGGCACAAACCTATCTATGCTCTGTAATAAATGGGACAAACCTACCTATGTCCTGTAATAAATGGCACAAACCTATCCATGCCCTGTAATAAATCGGACAAACCTATATATGCCCTGTAATAAATCGGACAAACCTATATAATTTTATGCGTGCCAACATATATAATGCATTCAGAAAGACTATCTAGCTTTGCACATTCAATATATTACAAAGACTAGCTTAAGTTTGGACATTCAAAGTTTGGACATTCAAAGTTTGGACATTCAATATATCATAAAGACAGTCTGCAACATTCTCTAGCTTTGCACATATATTGCAATATATCAGAAAGACGGTCGGTAACATTCTCTACTTTTGTACATTCAATATGTTACCAAGACTATCTCTAAGCTTTGCACATTCAATATATTATATAGACTGCTGCAACATTCTCTACCTAAGTAAATTCCCGTTAAAAGTTTTATTGACATACAGTTTTGTTTCCATATTTCAAGGCACAATCATGTGAAAATGGACACAAAGGCTATTACAGTCGTGCTTAGTGGGTTAAGGGTTATTGTATGCTAGAAAATAAAAGTTAGAATAACAAGAGCTGTCGGATGACAGCACGCTCGACTTTTCGATGTCTTGTCTAATTATTGGGCAACTAACATGACTAATTTGAACAAGAGGTCAATGACCTTGAAGCTCTACTGAAGCTCTACTGATAGGTTTTGATAGCTTGATCAGCATTCCTGTTAAATTTTGATGAAAAGGTTGATGCCGTTAAAAATAAATACATGATCAGTCGCAGACAAGCATATTAAGGTAACATTCCTTATGAAGAAGCAAAGCTAAGCATTTATTAAACTCTCAGTACATTTGAAAATGCAACACTTGGTAATTTTATGAATTTCTAGAGTGGAATTGAAGTCCTCGTGCAAAATCTGTTTTAACTGAAAGAAGTAGAGCAAATCTTATGCAACTGTTTATCGCAATAATTTAACCTTTGGGACAAAGAGACTTGTGTACTAACATCAAATACAATCTTGATTTGAACAAAAACAAGCGGACTAAAAATAATCGAAAATCAAAAATGTTGCATTTTCAAATGTACTGAGTATAGATCTCACACTAATGCATATATATCTGTGTATACTGATGCAAGCCCACACATGTTACACATGCAATCATTCACTTACAGGCATATAGTTAGCATTGATATAATCTGTCGTTGGTTCGTCGTCGTCGAGCTGCTGCAACTTTACACGACTATGGTCAACTTTAGTGAGTAAATAATTTGAGTTAAAACATAAATATAGGAAAACATGAGACATGACTTACTCATCGAACATCGTTGAGACTTAAAAATAAATTTAGTATTGGAACTCTGTTTAATTCTGAGTAAAACAACCACTACTTTATAATGAATTGAATTGAATGTTGTTTAACGGCTCATCAACACAGTATAGGTTATTTAGAGCCGCCCCAGAGAGAGGGGAAGGATACATAGGAATCCGGGAACCTGCCCTACTCTTATTATCGAATAGATTCCTATGGTTCTTTAACGTGCTCGGAGGATAGACCGATACACGGGACCGCCCGGTTTACGTCCCCATCCGACGGACGAGGCTAAGGTAAAGTGTCTTGCCTAAGAACACACCGACGGAACTCAGTGGCACCATGGAGGATTGAACCCGGGGCCTCCGGTTAAAAATCCGCCGCGCTACCGACTGCGCCACGCCAGCCCCTACTTTATAATGAATCACTATCGTCTATTTTTATTGATAGGAAACAGAACATGGGTCACAGCTGCAAATGGACTTAATAATTAATATTTGTATCAAGGTGAAAAGCAATCCAGGCAAACCTTGTGTACACAATTTATAAGAATCTGACAATGTTTATTTGAGTTATCAAGCAGAAACAAATCCTCGAAATGGCGGCACAATTCATAAACTTTTTGTTAGAAATCTGTCCAAGGGATATGGGTGCTCCTGCTGCTATGCAATGCAGTGATTAACTACTCTTGTAGGTTAGCATCATAGTGAACCATCCTGCCAAATATCAAAACAATCCATGGAAAACTGTGGGAGGAGTCCGGACACACAATATATTTCTTTGGAAAATTTTATGAAAAAGAGGCGTAACTCCATTAATCCATTAAATTTTTATGCTGAATTAACACGTACATCCGGCACATATAAACTTGACAATCCTGTAAAATATCAAAACACGTATCCATGGAAAACTGCTGAAAACTTGGACACAAAATCTGCAGGATAAATAGACATCCTTGATCACATTTGCATAATTTTCTGTGTCGAGATGATGTCTAGTGATATGCTACTGTGTGTACAAATAAGAACATAATCTGATAATATTTGTTCCAGTTATCAAGCCACTAATTCAAGTGTTACTAAAAGGTCAAAGTTACCTTGAACATTGTCCCAAAATCAATAGGGGTCTACCTCCCTTAAGATGCAAGTACACACCAAATACAAAATCAAACAAGAACGCCGCCTAACGGTGCATTATACGCCCGTTTCCTAAAGTTTTTATGTTTAAAGCATTGTCTAGGTTTACGGTCAATATAACCCTTACCTTTGACTTTCTAACAAAAAAAATAACTAATAGCGATGTTGTTTAACCAAGAGCACTATTTGTATAAAGTTTCAAGATTGTAGATCAAATAGTTTGTAAATAACAGCTGGGAAAAAATTTGTCCTGATCAGGTCACAGTTACCTTGACATCTGACCTACTAGGCTTAAAATCAATAGATGTTGTTGATTTAACATGGGTACTATTTTATTTTTGTAACGTTTCAGAATTGTAGGTCTAATAGTTACAAGTTACTGTAGGAGTCAGTCAATGTCAGTTCAATGCGACCTTAATGACCTACTGAAATACCAAAAGTAATAGGCTTCCTCCTAGGACCAAGGACAATGCACCTACGAAGTTTAATAAGTGTGGTTATCATATTTCCAGGATTGTCATTTGCACTGTGTATGTCCATATGAGAACATGGTGACCTTTGACCTATTAAGCCCAAAGGCAATAGGGTTTCTCCTCTCAACAAGAGCAATGTATCTACAAAGTTTCATGAGTGTAGGTATTAATATACTCTTGGAGTTATCACTTGGAATATGTACTGGTGACTTTAACCATTGTCACCTAGTGACCCCAAAAGCAACAGGGTTCCTTCACTGACCACAGGCAATGTATCTATGAAGTTTCATGAGAGTGAGTGTTGTGGTTTAACAGTTATTTGGTGGAATGTGTATTTCTATATAAGGTCATGGTGACCTTGACATTTGGCCTACTGATCACAAAGATAATAAGGTTCCTTTTCTTGCCAACATCAATGCACAAAGTTCCATGAGTTTTTATGTTATCACACAAAATGCATATTACCACATAAAGTCACAGCGACCTTGACCTGCTAACCCCAATGAAATACAATATTTTCTCTCACCAAGGGCAATGTACCTTTCATGAGTGTAGATGTTATGGTTTTGAAATTATCACATGAAATGCCTCTTTCCATACCATGTCACGGTGACCTTGACCTTTGACCAAATGACCCAAAATCAATAGGGTTCCTCCTTTCACCTACGGCAATGTAGCTACGAAGTTGTATGAAAGTAGGTTTCACAGTTTTGAAGTTATTATTCGAAAATCGTATTTAGTGAGTGACCTTGACCTTTGACCCCAAAAGCAATAAGTTACCTGCTTTCAACAAGGGTGATGAACCTATGAAAGTTCACGAGTGTAGGTGTAAAGTTTTGAAGTTATCATGTGGAATTCATATTTCCATTTGAGATGATGGTGACCTTGACCTTTGACCAAATAACCCAAAGTCAATAGGGTTCCTCCTCTTATCAAAGTCAATACACCTATGAAATGTCTTTGGTGGGTGTTATATTTTCAAAGTTATCGCGAGGAATGCATATTTCCATATAAGGTCAAGGTGGACCATAATCAATAGGGTACCTTCCGTCACCAAAGGCAATGTACCTATGAAGTTTCATAAGTGTGGGTATCATGGTTTCGAAGTTACATTATTTGGAAAGCCTATTTCCATATAAGGTCATGGTGACCTTGACCTTTGACCTAATGGCCCAAAAACAATAGGATTCCTCCTGTCACCTAGGGTAATATACCTAAGAAGTTGTATAAATGCAGGTGTCATGGTTTTGAGGTTATATTATGCAAAATTCATATTTCCATATAAAGTCAGTGACCTTGACATTTGACCAAAAAATAAATAAATAGGGTTTCTGCTTTCAACAAGGGTGATGAACCTATGAAATTTCATGCGTGTAGATGTTACAGTTTTGAAAATATCATGTGGAAGACTTTAACCTACTGACCCCAAACACATTAGGGATTCTCCACCCAACATGGGCAATGTATGTATGACGTTTTAAAAGTGTAGGTGTTTCAATTTTGAAGTTATCATAAGGAATGCATTTTTCTATATAAGGTGACAGTGACCTTGAACTTTGACCTACTGACACCAGAAACAATAGGGTTGCTCCTCTCACCTAGGGTAATGTACCTCTAAGGGTTTATGAGGGTAGGTGTTATGGTTTTGAAGTTATTGTGTGGAAGGCACATTTCCATATAAGGTCACTTGTGACATTGACCTTCAACCTACTGGACCTAGGGCAATGAACCTATGAAGTTTTATGAGTTTTGTGAAGAAATTTTGTACCTCAGCACTGGTTATTACATTTCTGGAGAACAGGTTTAAAACGCGGCTCTCAAAACATGGAAAGCAGCTTGGAAGATTGATGTAAATGCTTGCTTTTTTTTTATTATGACCTAATGCCTATACTGTTATTTGTTTTCAACTATTTTATATATACAGTACTTATAGATAATGAAATACAAAACAAAATTAGAAATCAAGTTACAGTTGTCAACATTTTTATTCAATATTTGAAATTATTGCATACGCATTTACAAGCTCCGGATGTAACAGGAAACGTCAATATACGACCATAATGAGTTGTAATAAAGTCATACTGGGTGTCTACTGTATACTCATTTGGGATTGGTGCAATTTTCTGTTCATGTCAAAGAAGGTATGTCACGTGACATAAACAATGTTGATTTCATTGTGAAAATTCCCACTATGTAACAACAATATGTTTATTTCAAATAAATATTTTTGATGAAAATTAAACGTTTAAACCTACCTATTCTTTTATTCTAATTCTTCGTCTTTATAGTAAAAATGCGTATGCAATAAAAAGGTTATTAGATTTGTATTGTGATATATGCACTCGTTCTTTTGCATATAAATATTGCGCTCCTAAAGTCGCGCAATATTAATAAGCAAAAGAACTTGTGCATATATCTGAATACAAATCTAATAACCAATAAATATGTGATGGTTTCATGGTGTTTCATAAAATCTCCCTGATCTGGACCAAATCTACATGATTTGGAAGTCCAATCTCCCTGATGTGATGTTGGAAAATTTGGCATGTATGAATATGAATCCTCCTCTCACCTAGGGCAATCTACCTATGTGTTTATGTATAATGGTTTCGGAATAAGCAATTGTTTACGGACGGACGGACAACCCCATACCATAATACGTCCCGTTTTTCAAATGGGCGTATAAAAATTGAAGTAGCCGCTCTCTTCCAAATGAGTGGAAACCAATTTTCAGTCAAACCTCACATGTCAACAACAAAATATTAAACCATTACCATATTCTTCCCTTTAAGCACCCCTGCCCTTATGAATGCCCACCCGCATGCTTTACAATCTCTTTGCTAATATGTATAGGTCAAAGTTAATAAAGTTGACAAGTACCTGAAGTAAAATGTAACTGTTTTTCTTTTACGTGTTGATAAAAGTACATAGTTTAGGGAAACCATATGGAAAGGTGCTTATTGTTTCTTAGCACCTCCTTTTAAGAACTATTTATGGTAAGAGCCCAGGGTGCTTTAAGGGATGAGTATGGTTATGCAAATAAAAATGTTAAAACATGCATATATTCTTTAGTCATAATTAATTGCATTCTTAACATGGACAAATATGCAAAATTTACATACTATTAAATTACAAACATGGCATAATGAGTAAATTAAAAGCAAACTTTCAACACAGTAAGGCTATTTACAGGAACATACAAAACAGACAATATAAACATGACCATAATATATATATAGTTACAATACTTTCTCACAAGTGAGGCATCACCATAATATATACTACATATTTGTACTACATATAATTAACACATGAACATAACACATATATATATATGATATGAACAAAGATAACTAAATATGTTTTCTGAGGAAGATACCTAATAAGTTGGCTTTTACATAATTATATATAAAAAAAAAAAAAAAAATAATAATAATAAACAAGAGGCCCAAGAGGGCCTGTGGACGCTCTACTGGCTAACATGGCTCTTATAACATCAATGAAGTGAGTGACTGCCATTTACGTTTTTTTGAAAGTTTCGGGCAAAAAACAGCTTTTTAACTAAATCAAAGGCCATAACTAAAGAATCTGGTAAAGTTTGGTAAAGATCAGATGAAAAATGAAGGCCCAACCGTATCAACGAGGCAACATATAGCATGTTTAACTAAATCAAGAACACCTCTGTTACTGGTCCGACTGGTCGAACATAGAGCTAAAAAAAAAAAAAAAAAAAAAAAAAAAAAAAAAAAATTAAAAAAAAATTGCAAAAAAATTGCAAAAAAATAAATAAATTGCAAAACATTTAAAAAAAAAAGAAGATATTTCAAAAAAAAAAAAAAAAAAAAAAAAAAATTAAAAAAAAAAAAATTCAAAAAAAAAAATTAAAAAAAAATTAAAAAAAATAAAAATATCTCTATACATGTCTATGTAAAACATGTGACCCGAGGGTTACCATTTGAACAAACTTGGTAAAGGACCATAAACTTACAGCAAATGCAAAATATTAAACCTCTGGCTCTTGCAGTTCCAGAGAAGAAGATTTTTTTCAGTTTTTCCCTATACAAGCATTTATGTAAAACTGTGACCCCCGGGGCGGGGCCAGATGTGACCCCAGGGTCCCCATTTGAACAAAATTGGTAAAGGACCATAAGCTTATAGCAACAGCAAAATATTAAACCTCTGGCTCTTGCAGTTTCAGAGAAGAAGATTTTTTAAGTTTTTCCCTATACATGTCTATGTAAAACATGTGACCCTTGGGGCGGGGCCAAATGTGACCCCAGGGTCACCATTTGAACAAACTTGGTAAAGGACCATAAGCTTTTAGCAAATGCAAAATATTAAACCTCTGGCTCTTGCAGTTCCAGAGAAGATTTTTTTTCTTCAGTTTTTCCCTCTACAAGCATTTATGTAAAACTGTGAATCCCCGGGGCAGGGCCAGATGTGACCCCAGGGTCCCCATTTGAACAAAATAGGTAAAGGACCATAAGCTTATAGCAACACCAAAATATTAAACCTCTGGCTCTTGCAGTTTCAGAGAAGAAGATTTTTTAAGTTTTTCCCTATACATGTCTATGTAAAACATGTGACCCTTGGGGCGGGACCAAATGTGACCCCAGGGTCACTATTGTCACTATTTGAACAAACTTGGTAAAGGACCATAAGCTTATAATAAATGTAACATATCAAACCTCTGACTCTTGTAGTCGGCGAGAAGAAGATTTTTAAAAAAAAAATCCTATATAAGTCTATGTAAAACTGTGACCCTCGGGGCGGGGACAAATTTGACCCCCGGGTCACCATTTGAACAAACTTAGTAGAGGACCATAAGCTGATGCTACATGTATTACATGAGAGCTCTGTGCCATGTGGTTCCAGAGAAGAAGATTTTTTTCAGTTTTTCCCTATACAAGCCTATGTAAAACTGTGACCCCCGGGGTGGGGCCAAATGTGACCCCTGGGTCACCATTTGAACAAACTTGATAGAGGACCACAAGCTTATAGCAAATGCAAAATATTAAACCTCTGGCTCTTGCAGTTTCAGAGAAGAAGATTTTTTAAGTTTTTCCCTATACATGTCTATGTAAAACATGTGACCCTTGGGGCGGGGCCAAAAGTGACCCGAGGGTCACCATTTGAACAAACTTGGTAAAGGACCATAAGCTTATAGTAAATGCAAAATATCAAACCTCTGGCTCTTGTAGTTTCCGAGAAGAAGATTTTTTAAAAAAAAATCCTATATAAGTCTATGTAAAACTGTGACCCCCGGGGCGGGGACAAATTTGACCCCAGGGTCACCATTTGAACAAACTTAGTAGAGGACCATAAGCTGATGCTACATGTAATACATGAGAGCTCTGTGCCTTGTGGTTTCAGAGAAGAAGATTTTTTAAAGTTTTTTCCTATATGTCTATATGAAAAACATGCAAAACCTCAATATACAAATTTTGGACCCCCGGGGCACGGCCATTTTTGACCCCGGGGACTTTATTTGAACAAACTTGATAGTCTAGGCGTTGGCGATCATTTTAAAAGAAAAACTGTTGAAATCTGTCCAGCGGTTCTGGAGAAGAAGATTTTTTAAGGTTTCGACCATATATGGTAATGGCAGCCATCTTGGATGTAGCATTGACCTAATTTTAACAAATCTAAAAAGCATTCAACTAAGGATCATCCACGTGAAGTTTGGTCAAAATTAGCCAAGCGGTTTCTGAGAAGAAGTCGTTTGAAGAAAAGTTAACGGACGACAGACGACAGACAGACGACAGACGACAGACGACAGACAGACAGACGACGGACGACGGACAACACAGCATCCCATAAGCTCTGCTGGCCCTTGGCCAGTAGAGCTAAAAACAATATCTGAGAAAATACAATTTCATATCTCTCATACATTAGTGGTAAAGTATGGTGAACTTATTTATTTGAAGGAGATAATCAGCAATTTTTTTTTTTTTAATTTATCATTTTTCAGTAATAGTCAGGGCTGTTTAGTGTTTACATTACGGCATCCCGCCTTCATTCCATTAAGCGATCTGAAACTTATATAAGCAGGATTTTATATATGGATATTTCGACAATAGAACTTGAAGTTTTTATTTCATACCCCAGCCAACCCCGTCTTCACTTCTTGGAGAAGGGGTTGGATGGGGTATGAAAGTTAATACTCGGAACACATAATGAGCATCTGAATCACTGAGAAGTCCTATATTATCATGGGAGTTAATTACATGATTGGAAAGTAGATAACTAGAAGGGGGTTCGACGGAACACTTGTGTTGCCTGTTGTGTGCTTATTTCAGCTTGGATAGGTTGCAGGTTTAAGTTTTATGAAAAGGGGCAAAACTCTGCCAAAATGAAAGTCTGAGTTATTGGACATATGTAACGACATTTCTTGAGGTAAGGTGAAGATGTGTGTGAAGTTTCATGAACATATGTAAAATACTTTTCAAGTTATGGCCAAGGTTAGGTTGCAGGTTAAAGTGTGACGGACGACGACAGACGGACGACGGACAAAGCGATACCTAAGTTTCTGCCATGCTATGCAGGCGACACAAAAAGGGATTATTCATAAAATATTATCGAAGGTCCCCTATAGTACCTGCAAATTAAAAATGTTACAAACAGTTAAATCAATATAAACAAAACTAATATACATTATATATATATACAAATAAGGTTAATGTGAATGCCAGCTGCCTATCCCTTTAAATAATACGTCTCAGTTTTAAGGAAAGGAACTCAGATGTCTCCTTTTATTCCAATCCTAATAACTGTGTTGTAAAAATGTTGAAATAATACTTTAAATCAACACGTCTGAGAAAATACAGTTAGTAATGCTAAAAATAAACGATTACAACATCGAACCCAGATAACCGAAAAAACAATGTATTTTAAAATGACAGCTTACATGGAAGGATGTTCACCCAACGATTCTTCGCCTTGTTTGGCTCCAGGATGGACATGTCTGTTGTCGACTGCTCCATTATCTGCTGACTCAGCTTACCAATGTCCTGAAACAATACATAATTAACCTGTCAATTTTTGACAGACTAAATAGAGAATTTATCCCAGAAATAGAGAGACTTGGGATAAAAATAAAATAAAAAATCAAAAAAAAATCACATTTTTTGTTTTTGTTTTGATTTTCTTCACTTTATTTGCTATCACCCCACTTGTCAGGTATGCAGATATACTAACAACAGAAATAAGTTTTCTTCTGATCATGCTGCATGTTGGTCTAATTTACTATCAAACAAACAAATCCCACTCCACCCCAGGGATTTCTATATAGTGCCTTAACCATTCGCTTGTTTTAGAGTACTTTCGGAAATTTGTATCAACTTTTTGTCTTAATTATGTCACTTACTTAATAAATACATCTTGCACATTAACTTACGTCATACTGGTCTGACATTACCAGATTGGTGTCCCTGTGAAGCTCCTCCAACACCTTGTCATAGTCAGACAATAAAATTGGTCTGAAAGAAGAGGAAAAACTGTGCAGGAAGGTTTGCTGTGTTTCAGGCATTTTATGTCAATGGTAGATTAATCTAATAATAATATAATATAAAACAAGCATAAACTAGAACTATCACTGAAGGTGATGACATCAGTATTTATGTGTATATGAAGTTTGGGAACAACCCATTCAAAACTGTTTGAGAAATGGAAGTAATGAAAATGTGTTACGAGACGTGATGCGACAAAAATGTGTTAATTGACTGAACGCAACAGGTCGTTACAGACAATGTGATTCCTATATAGCCCCCAGTCCACTTTGTGAAAGTGCGGATATAAATGTAAAACTAGAAATGTGTCCTTGGGACACGGATGCCCCCGCTATATCATTTATTTCGTGAATTTTTATCAAGGGGCATAACTCTGAAAGTACTGGGGCGATCCGGCCGAAAATCAAACTTGGCTGAGAGATTGTGCCCATATAAAATTTGACCAAGATTGGAGAAGATTGGGTAACAGTTACCCAAGTTAAAGTGCGGACACCATTAATTTTTGCATTTTTTTACTATTCCAAGGGCCATAACTCTGGAACTAGAGGGTCCATGGGGCCAAAAATCGAACTTGTCCAAGACATAGTATAGTGCCCATGTACAATTTTACCAAGTTTGGAGAAGATTGGTTAAAAATTAAACAAAGTTCGGACACCATTAATTTTACAATTTTTTACTATTCCAAGAGCTATAACTCTGGAACTACTGGGGTCGATTATTGAACTTGGCCGAGACATTGTGCCCATATACTATCTGACCAAGTTTGGAAAAGATCCGATAACAATTAACTAAGTTCGAGCGCGGACATCGTTTTTTGCATGGATGCACAGACGGACGGAGGGACAGGGATAACACTATATGCCCCTTCAACATTCTTCGAATGGCGGGGGCATAAAAAAATAAAAATCTCTCGATATGTTTTTTATAGAAGAGATAAGGTCCACTTTAATGAATAATCAGAATAGCACAGATATGACTTTTGAGATGGTAGTTCATCAAAACAAGAAAATCAGTAGAACCGATGGATGCTCCCTGAAATGTATCCTCAACTTATCATATGGCCTTGTATCACCCAGCAGTTTTCAATTTGCAGTTCCATAACTGGGAAATAACTCTAATTTGAATGACGACAGAGTAACGGATCATGCACTCAGCACTTTCTCTTATTGCCCTCTATTATTGTGTGAAGTTTCATTGCATTCCCATCAGTAGTTTTGAAGATATGTTCCGGACAAAAATTCTAAATATAAAATTACAAAGGGCAATAACTCTAATTTGAATAATGACAGTGTAACCGTTCTTGCACCCTGCACTTCCACTCATTGCCCTCTATAATTGTGTGAAGTTTCACTGCAGTCCCACAAGTAGTTTTGAAGATATTATTTCTGGACACAAATTCTAAGTATAAAATTACAAAGGGCAATAACTCTAATTTAAATGAAGACATAGTTACGGTTCTTGCACTTTGCACTTCCTCTTATTGCTCCCTATCCTTGTGTGAAGTTTCATTTCATTCCCTTTTATACTTTTCGAATTATGGCCCGGACAAGAAAGTGGGATGGACACAAGGACGGACGGATGGATGGACGGACGGACGGACAAAGCGGCAACTATATGCTCACCCTTCGGGGAGCATAATGACGTCAACTTTTACAATACCTCTTCCTCTTGATGTCATATACAGGAGAGACTGGTACCCCGACTGGTGCATCATCCCCACTCCTTTTTATCCAGCCTGGTCTGAAAAAACATCAGTCTCATTAAAATCAGACCCTTTATCATGCTACGTTACTCTACGCTACTAAGGATCTGACAACAATGCATTGGAGGTCACGTCAGATTGATCTTACAATTAGTCAATCAGATTTCAGCCTAAAAAATTGCTCGGTACATAGAATGCTTCAATGCGCATGTTGTGTTTCAGTAAAACACTGTGGAGCAGTCTACGCTCGGTATTGAAAGAGACAATGTCTGTAACTTTTAGCTTATAAACTCAAAATAATTGCATTGACAAACATACTAAACCAGCCATTATTGAATATTTACTGGAAAAAAAATAAAGAAAAGATAGTTTGACGGAATTTAATAGCGGTACAATTTTTTATTGATTCGTGGGATTGAACTCACACTAAAATGACACTCGCGGGTCAACAGTCGAGTTCGCTATCAACTGAGCTAAGCGGGCCAGTGTACTATGACTTACTATTTAGAGTATTAATGTCGTAATAATTTCGATGGAATATATAGTTTCAAAACATACATGGCAGCACCCATGATTTTCTTTGTATCTTGATATAAAACACAATCCATAGCAATTTCACACAAGACTTTATCTTTATTCGGATATAGGGTATGTGTTTTATGTGGATTTTCGTTTGTTCAGTTCACTCGAACGTCATCTGAAGTGCATATGAAACGCACATCTTCTCATGAATATTGATTAGATGAAAAGTCGATCTAACGTGACCTCCAAGGCAGTGTTGTAAGATCCTACAGTGGAGAGTATCAAAGCGTAATTAGGATATGATTTTAGTGAGATTGAAAAAACATAGTACAGGTAATAGAAATAAAAAACACTCTTCCACACTGTGTCGTTTTTGCGAGTTTTACTAACATTGGAATCTGGTTAGCAGAAAATGTCTCTGACATACAACGGTTTAAGACCACAATAGATAGCAGTGTGTCTTCATACCTGATACAGTGTTTACAGTACAGAATAAGTTTTAAATAACATCAATTTCATTTTCCAGTTTTACAAAGAAATCTCATTGACTATTCAAATTTATAGTTGTTAAACAGCTCATCAACACACTATCTGTGTTATTTCTAGCTGCACCAAAGAGAGAGGAAGGTTACATATGAATCCAGGAACCGTAACATCAAACTATCAATTAGATTCCTATGGTTCTTTAACATGCTAGACACCAGTACATGGAACCACCCTGTTAATGACCAACACCTACGTATGAGGCTAAGTGGAAGTATCTTGCCCAAGGACAGTGTCCCAGAGAGACTGTTCTAGGCATACCGGAAGTATCTTGGCCAAGGACAGTGTGCCAGAGAGACTGTTCTAGGCATACCGGAAGTATCTTGCCCAAGGACAGTGTGCCAGAGAGACTGTTCTAGGCATACCATAAGTATCCTGCCCAAGGACAGTGTGCCAGAGAGACTGTTCTAGGAATACCGGACGTATCTTGCCCAAGGACAATATGCCAGATAGACTGTTCTAGGCATACCGGAAGTATCTTGCCCAAGGACAGTGTGCCAGAGAGACTGTATGAGGCAAAGTGGAAGTATCTTGCCCAAGGACAGTGTGCCAGAGAGACTGTATGGGGCAAAGTGGAAGTATCTTGCTCAAGGACAGTGTGCCAGAAAGACTGTACGAGGCAAAGTGGAAGTATCTCGCCCTAGGACACTGTGACAGAGAGACAGTACGAGGCAAAGTGGAAGTATCTTGCCCAAGGACAGTGTGCCAGAGGGACTAAACGAGGCAAAGTGGAAGTATCTTGCCCAAGGACAGTAGGACAGATTGACTGTATGAGACAATGTGGAAGCATCTTGCCCAAGGACAGTGTGACAGATAGACTGTATGAGGCAAAGTGGAAGTATCTTGCCCAAGGACAGTGTGCCAGAGAGACAGTACAAGGCAAAGTGGAAGTAACTTGCCCAAGGACAGTGTGCCAGAGAGACTGTATGAGGCAAAGTGGAAGTATCTTGCCCAAGGACAGTGTGCCAGAGAGACTATATGAGGCACAGTGGAAGTATCTTGCCATAGGAAAGTGTGCCAGAGAGACTGTAACGAGGCAAACTGGAAGTATCTGCCCAAGGACAGTGTGCCAGAGAGACTATATGAGGCAAAGTGGAATTATCTTGCCCAAAGACAGTGTGCCAGAGAGACGACTGTTCGAGGCAAAGTGGAAGTATCTTGCCCAAGGACAATGTGCCAGAGAGACAGAACAAGGCAAAGTGGAAGTATCTTGCCCAAGGACAGTGTGCCAGAGAGACTGTATGAGGCAAAGTGGAAGTATCTTGCCCAAGGACAGTGTGCCACTGACTGTATGAGGCAAAGTGGAAGTATCTTGCCATAGGACAGTGTGCCAGAGAGACTGTACGAGGCAAAGTGGAAGTATCTTGCCCAAGGACAGTGTGCCAGAGGGATTGTATGAGGCAAAGTGGGAGTATCTTGCCCAAAGACAGTGTGCCAGAGAGACTGTATGGGACAAAGTGGAAGTATCTTGCCCAAGGATAGTGTGCCAGAGAGACTGTACGAGGCAAAGTGGAAGTATCTCGCCCTAGGACATAGTGTCAGAGAGACAGTACGAGGCAAAGTGGAAGTATCTTGCCCAAGGACAGTGTGCCAGAGGGACTGTACGAGGCAAAGTGGAAGTATCTTGCCCAAGGACAGTATGACTGTATGAGACAAAGTGGAAGTATCTTGCCCAAGGACAGTGTGCCAGAGAGACTGTACGAGGCAAAGTGGAAGTATCTTGCCCAAGGACAGTATGACAGATTGACTGTATGAGACATAGTGGAAGTATCTTGCCCAAGGACAGTGTGACAGATAGACTGTATGAGGCAAAGTGGAAGTATCTTGCCCAAGGACAGTGTGCCAGAGAGACAGTACAAGGCAAAGTGGAAGTATCTTGCCCAAGGACAGTGTGCCAGAGAGCCTGTATGAGGCAAAGTGGAAGTATCTTGCCCAAGGACAGTGTGCCAGAGAGACTGTATGAGGCAAAGCCGAAGTATCTTGCCATAGGACAGTGTGCCAGAGAGACTTTAACGAGGCAAACTGGAAGTATCTGCCCAAGGACAGTGTGCCAGAGAGACTGGATGAGGCAAAGTGGAAGTATTTTGCCCAAAGACAGTGTGCCAGAGAGACGACTGTTCGAGGCAAAGTGGAAGTATCTTGCCCAAGGACAATGTGCCAAAGAGACTGTATGAGGCAAAGTGGAAGTATCTTGCCCAAGGACAGTGTGCCAGAGACAGTATGAAGCAAAGTGGAAGTATCTTGCCCAAGGACAGTGTGCCAGAGAGACTGTATGAGGCAAAGTGGAAGTATCTTGCCCAAGGACAGTATGCCAGAGAGACTGTACGAGGCAAAGTGGAAGTATCTTGCCCAAGGAAAGTGTGACAGGGAAACTGTATGAGGCAAAATGGAAGTATCTTGCCCAAGGACAGTGTGACAGAGAGACTGTACGAGGCAAAGTGGAAGTATCTTGCCCAAGGACAGTATGGCAGATTGACTGTATGAGACATAGTGGAAGTATCTTGCCCAAGGACAGTGTGACAGATAGACTGTATGAGGCAAAGTGGAAGTATCTTGCCCAAGGACAGTGTGCCAGAGAGACAGTACAAGGCAAAGTGGAAGTATCTTGCCCAAGGACAGTGTGCCAGAGAGACTGTATGAGGCAAAGTGGAAGTATCTTGCCCAAGGACAGTGTGCCAGAGAGACTGTATGAGGCAAACTGGAAGTATCTTGCCATAGGACAGTGTGCCAGAGAGACTGTAACGAGGCAAACTGGAAGCATCTGCCCAAGGACAGTGTGCCAGAGAGATTGTATGAGGCAAAGTGGAAGTATTTTGCCCAAAGACAGTGTGCCAGAGAAACGACTGTTCGAGGCAAAGAGGAAGTATCTTGCCCAACGACAATGTGCCAGAGAGACTGTATGAGGCAAAGTGGAAGTATCTTGCCCAAGGACAGTGTGCCAAAGACAGTATGAAGCAAAGTGGAAGTATCTTGCCCAAGGACAGTGTGCCAGAGAGACTGTATGAGGCAAAGTGGAAGTATCTTGCCCAAGGACAGTGTGCCAGAGAGACTGTACGAGGCAAAGTGGAAGTATCTTGCCCAAGGAAAGTGTGACAGGGAGACTGTATGAGGCAAAATGGAAGTATCTTGCCCAAGGACAGTGTGACAGAGAGACTGTACAAGGCAAAGTGGAAGTATCTTCACCAAGGACATTGTGACAGAGAGACTGTATGAGGCAAAGTGGAAGTATCTTGCCCAAGGACAGTATGCCAGAGAGACTGTACGAGGCAAAGTGGAAGTATCTTGCCCAAGGAAAGTGTGACAGTGATACTGTATGAGGCAAAATGGAAGTATCTTGCCCAAGGACAGTGTGACAGAGAGACTGTACGAGGCAAAGTGGAAGTATCTTGCCCAAGGACAGTATGACAGATTGACTGTATGAGACATAGTGGAAGTATCTTGCCCAAGGACAGTGTGACAGATAGACTGTATGAGGCAAAGTGGAAGTATCTTGCCCAAGGACAGTGTGCCAGAGAGACAGTACAAGGCAAAGTGGAAGTATCTTGCCCAAGGACAGTGTGCCAGAGAGACTGTATGAGGCAAAGTGGAAGTATCTTGCCCAAGGACAGTGTGCCAGAGAGACTGTATGAGGAAAACTGGAAGTATCTTGCCATAGGACAGTGTGCCAGAGAGACTGTAACGAGGCAAACTGGAAGCATCTGCCCAAGGACAGTGTGCCAGAGAGACTGTATGAGGCAAAGTGGAAGTATTTTGCCCAAAGACAGTGTGCCAGAGAGACGACTGTTCGAGGCAAAGTGGAAGTATCTTGCCCAACGACAATGTGCCAGAGAGACTGTATGAGGCAAAGTGGAAGTATCTTGCCCAAGGACAGTGTGCCAAAGACAGTATGAAGCAAAGTGGAAGTATCTTGCCCAAGGACAGTGTGCCAGAGAGACTGTATGAGGCAAAGTGGAAGTATCTTGCCCAAGGACAGTGTGCCAGAGAGACTGTACGAGGCAAAGTGGAAGTATCTTGCCCAAGGAAAGTGTGACAGGGAGACTGTATGAGGCAAAATGGAAGTATCTTGCCCAAGGATAGTGTGACAGAGAGACTGTACAAGGCAAAGTGGAAGTATCTTCCCCAAGGACATTGTGACAGAGAGACTGTATGAGGCAAAGTGGAAGTATCTTGGCCAAGGACAGTGTGACAGAGAGACTGTACAAGGCAAAGTGGAAGTATCTTGCCCAAGGACAGTGTGCCAGAGAGACTGTATTAGGCAAAGTGGAAGTATCTTGCCCAAGGACAGTGTGACAGAGAGACTGTATGAGGCAAAATGGAAGTATCTTGCCCAAGGACAGTGTGCCAGAGAGACTGTATGAGACAAAGTGGAAGTATCTTGCCCAAGGACAGTGTGCCAGAGAGACTGTACAAGGCAAAGTGGAAGTATCTTCCCAAAGGACAGTGTGACAGAGAGACTTATGAGGCAAAGTGGAAGTATCTTGCCTAAGGACAGTGTGCCAGAGAGACTGTATGAGGCAAAGTGAAGTATCTTGCTCAAGGACAATGTGCCAGGGAGACTGTATGAGACAAAGTGGAAGTATCTTGCCCAAGGACAGTGTGCCAGAGAGACCGTACGAGGCAAAGTGGAAGTATCTTGCAAAAGGACAGTGTGCCAGAGAGACTGTACAAGGCAAAGTGGAAGTATCTCGCCCAAAGACAGTGTGCCAGAGAGACTGTACAAGGCAAAGTGGAAGTCTCTTGCCCAAGGACAGTGTGCCAGAGAGACTGTACAAGGCAAAGTGGAAGTATCTTGCCCAAGGACAGTGAGGACAGAGAGACTTTATGAGGCAAGTGGAAGTATCTTACCATAGGACAGTGTGCCAGACAGACAGTATGAGGCAAAGTGGAAGTATCTTGCCCAAGGACAGTGTGCCAGAGAGACTGTATGCGGCAAAGTGGAAGTATCTTGCCCAAGGACAGTGTGCCAGAGAGACTGTATGAGGGAAAGTGGAAGTATCTTTCTCAAGGAAAGTGTGCCAGAGGGACTGTATCAGGCAAAGTGGAAGTATCTTGCCCAAGGACAGTGTGCCAGAGAGACTGTACGAGGCAAAGTGGAAGTATCATCTTGCCCAAGGACAGTGTGCCAGAGAGACTGTATGAGGCAAAGTAGAAGTATCTTGCCAAAGGACAGTGTGACAGGGAGACTGTATGAGGCAAAATGGAAGTATCTTGCCCAAGGACAGTGTGCCAGAGAGACTAGTCTGTATGAGACAAAGTGGAAGTATCTTGCCCAAGGACAGTGTGCCAGAGAGACTGTATGCGGCAAAGTGGAAGTATCTTGCCCAAGGACAGTGTGCCAGAGAGACTGTACAAGGGAAAGTGGAAGTATCTTCCCCAAGGACAGTGGGACAGAGAGACTGTATGAGGCAAAGTGGAAGCATCTTGCCATAGGACAGTGTTCCAGAGAGACAGTGTGAGGCAAAGTGGAAGTATCTTGCCCAAGGACATTGTGCAGAGAGACTGTATGAGGCAAAGTGGAAGTATCTTGCCAAAGGACAGTGTGCCAGAGAGACTGTATGAGGCAAAGTGGAAGTATCTTGCCCAAGGACAGTGTGCCAGAGAGACTGTATGAGACAAAGTGGAAGTATCTTGCCCAAGGACAGTGTGCCAGAGAGACTGTACGAGGCAAAGTAGAAGTATCTTGCCCAAGGACAGTGTGCCAGAGAGACTGTATGAGGCAAAGTGGAAGTATCTTGCCCAAGGACAATGTGCCAGAGAGACTGTATGAGACAAAGTGGAAGTATCTTGCCCAAGGACAGTGTGCCAGAGAGACCGTACGAGGCAAAGTGGAAGTATCTTGCCCAAGGACAGTGTGCCAGAGAGACTGTACAAGGCAAAGTGGAAGTATCTTGCCCAAGGACAGTGTGCCAGAGAGACTGTACATGGCAAAGTGGAAGTCTCTTGCCCAAGGACAGTGTGCCAGAGAGACTGTACAAGGCAAAGTGGAAGTATCTTGCCCAAGGACAGTGAGGACAGAGAGACTTTATGAGGCAAGTGGAAGTATCTTGCCATAGGACAGTGTGCCAGACAGACAGTATGAGGCAAAGTGGAAGTATCTTGCCCAAGGACAGTGTGCCAGAGAGACTGTACGCGGCAAAGTGGAAGTATCTTGCCCAAGGACAGTGTGCCAGAGAGACTGTATGAGGCAAAGTGGAAGTATCTTTCTCAAGGACAGTGTGCCAGAGGGACTGTATGAGGCAAAGTGGAAGAATCTTGCCCAAGGACAGTGTGCCAGAGAGACTGTACGAGGCAAAGTGGAAGTATCATCTTGCCCAAGGACAGTGTGCCAGAGAGACTGTACGAGGCAAAGTGGAAGTATCTTGCCCAAGAACAGTGTGCCAGAGAGACTGTACGAGGCAAAGTGGAAGTATCTTGCCCAAGGACAATGTGCCAGAGAGACTGTACGAGACATATTGGAAGTATCTTGCCCAAGGACAGTGTGCCAGAAAGACTGTACGAGGCAAAGTGGAAGTATCTTGCCCAAGGACAGTGTGCCAGAGAGACTGTATTAGACAAAGTGGAAGTATCTTGCCCAAGGACAGTGTGTCAGAGAGACTGTATGAGGCAAAGTGGAAGTATCTTCCCCAAAGACAGTGTGCCAGAGAGACTGTATGAGACAAAGTGGAAGTATCTTGCCCAAGGACAGTGTGCCAGAGAGACTGTACGAGGCAAAGTGGAAGTATCTTGCCCAAGGACAGTGTGCCAGAGAGACTGTACGAGGCAAAGTGGAAGTATCTTGCCCAAGAACAGTGTGCCAGAGAGACTGTACGAGGCAAAGTGGAAGTCTCTTGCCCAAGGACAGTGTGCCAGAGAGACTGTACAATGCAAAGTGGAAGTATCTTGCCCAAGGACAGTGAGGACAGTGACAGAGAGACTTTATAAGGCAAATAGGACAGTGTGCCAGAGAGACAGTATGAGGCAAAGTGGAAGTATCTTGCCCAAGGACAGTGTGCCAGAGAGACTGTACGAGGCAAAGTGGAAGTATCTTGCCCAAGGACAGTGTGCCAGAGAGACTGTATGAGACAAAGTGGAAGTATCTTGCCCAAGGACAGTGTGACAGAGAGACTGTACGAGGCAAAGTGGAAGTATCTTGCCCAAGGACAGTGTGCCAGAGAGACTGTACGAGGCAAAGTGGAAGTATCTTGCCCAAGGACAGTGTGCCAGAGAGACTGTACGAGGCAAAGTGGAAGTCTCTTGCCCAAGGACAGTGTGCCACAGAGACTGTACGAGGCAAAGTGGAAGTATCTTGCCCAAGGACAGTGAGGACAGTGACAGAGAGATTTTATGAGGCAAAGTGGAAGTATCTTGCCATAGGACAGTGTGCCAGAGAGACAGTACGAGGCAAAGTGGAAGTATCTTGCCCAAGGACAGTGTGCCAGAGACTGTACGAGGCAAAGTGGAAGTATCTTGCCCAAGGACAGTGTGCCAGAGAGACTGTACGAGGCAAAGTGGAAGTATCTTGCCCAAGGACAGTGTGCCAGAGAGACTGTAGGAAGCAAAGTGGAAGTATCATCTTGCCCAAGGACAGTGTGCCAGAGAGACTGTACGAGGCAAATTGGAAGTATCTTGCCCAAGCACAGTGTGCCAGAAACAGTATGAGGCACAGTGGCTAACGCTAGATGCCCCCTCACCATTTGTTGGTGGAGGCATAATAAAAAAATCCATAACAAAAACTTACGGATTTATAACACCTCTGTACCAGAGAAATCCAAAAATAGCAATAGAGGTTACTATGGCGATGACTAATACGATGCTGAGTACAATCACGGCTGTACTATCCTCTTCAGGGGGTGGTGTCTTGGACGTCGAGAAAGGTCCAAATACTATCCCTGATGTGCATTTCGATGGATCAGTGCAGGCGTAACCAGCTAAACTGGAAAAAATATTATAACAGTTTTTGTTTTGTTTTTTCATTTTCTTCAGGCATCTCTAGATCTAAAGCTTTTGGACATAATTAACAATTGGCATAACAAGGAAGTCTTTTGCATATGCACATTTTCTATGCAGTAATATAAACTTTGATCAATTAAAATTTATATGGAATTAAAATAACAATAAGGTATTTTCAAATCTAACTGTAAACAAACAAATTTGGAAATTCCAAGAAAACCAGGCCTGAAATTCACCAACCATTCATCAGACTATTCTTAGACTGCAGCTCAAGTACTTAAATTTTGTTCCTAAATACTCCCATGACCTTCAAAGATAAGCAATCGTATGAAGCTGCTTTTTATTAGTGTTTATCATATTTATAGATATACTAGCTTCCTATTATATATCAAGGGTTCTATGGTATCACGGTAGTGTCCAATCTATAAAACAGTATGCATCTCTGCTAAAATATGATACTTATCTTTTAGATGTTTTGACTTTAGGTACATATAATAAAATAATTGAAAAATATAAGTATATTTATCATAAATAAAAAAGGATATTTCACAATAATGCAAAAATGTTGACAATTTCCTTATGATCTTTAAAATTCATCACCCCTGGTCTCCATAAATTCAGTTTCCACTACCTTGACGGTTATAAAATTCATTAATTTTTAGTCTGATGAGTCTGTTGTACATTATTGTTTCTAGAAATGGTCACTCATGGAATCTTATACCAGTTACTAACAAATACAGGATACACAATAAGTGCATACCGTGATACCACAGAACTTTTAAAATAATAAGCTCAATGAGGGTACCCTTCTTTTCAAATGTAATTCTGACATTTAAATGTAAAATTGATAACATTTTATATCATAACAATTTAGTAGAAGGGTCACAGAAAGCATTTGAGTTTCCTTTTTCTTTAAATAGTGTGTACAGTTAAAATTGTTTGTCAAACCATTTAAGTACCGTGATACCATAGAACACCATGCTAGTAGCTTGTTACGAACGTTTATCCTTCGAATTGATGGAAATATTTACGGTTGTTATTTTGCATATTTGGGTTAAGTCTAAGAATATTCGAATTGTTGGTGAATTCCAGGCCAGGTTTTCCAAAGAACTTTAAATGAAGCTCAAGTTATGGAGTAGAAACGATATTTCATTTTATATATGTCAATAGTTACCTTGACCCCAGTAACCTTAAACGTAATCTCAAGTTTCCTTTTGATAGGGAGAATCTATCCATGAAATTGCATCTTGATACCTTTAACAAAGCTCAAGATATGGATATTGAAACCATTTTTTCCAATTATTATATAATAACAGTGACCTTGACCTTGAACTCAGGGTACCGTTAAAATTATCCCAAGCTTCTTTTTGGTTTGATGAATCTATTTAGGACATTTCAATTTGATCCTTTCTAGCAACAGTGACCTTGACCTGGGAAACATGAACGTTATCCCAAGGTTATATATTTTTGGATCGATCAATCTTTTCAGGAAATTTCATTTTTTGGGGGAGTGGAGGAGCAGGGGAATGGGAGAGTTGGGGAGGGGATCTTGAATTTTGATGTGTTTTAATTCAGGCTTTATTTTATGTTAATAAAGATGCATATGTCTTAAGAAAACTATGTCTTAAAAAATGTGATTTTCAAGGTATTACCTGTTGCAGCCATGTTGGATTGTGACATAGAAGATGTGTGTGCTCATAAAGTCGCATGGTAAATATGATAATGATATGTCAAACAAAAAAAGTCGCGGCAATGCACCTTGAAATGTTTTTTAGCTTTGACCTCCAAGTGTGACTCGATACTTGTTTTGCGACTTTAAATATTGTCATTAACCTCTTTGTAAACTATCATCAAAATCAAAACAACCAATACAAAAACATCTGCTGTTGACCTTTGGTCCCAAATTTAAAACTTCACCTTGATGACAGTGACCCGAGAGCCAATCCTACACATTTTCACTTTGACACTAATCTGATCTTGCTCTGTAATTTGTCATCAGCACCCCCACCAGTTCAAATGTTAAGCAGAGAAAGACAAACTCACTAGAAGTCAGTATTTTTTGGAAGCTGGCCGTTACAATATATTGGCACGTCTGTATTCGCCGAACATGTACGATCCTCACCAAGAACAATAGTCACAATGTCTGCAACACAAAATAAAACAAGGCAAACAATAGCATGTGGCCTGGATAATATACCGATAACAATAGTCACAATGCCTGCAACACAAAATAAAACAAGGCAAACAATAGCATGTGGCCTGGATAATATATTTATAATAATTAATTACCATATTCACCATTTATTTTGGGACAAGATTAATTGATTACAATAATTAGTGTCCCAAATTATACTTTTTTAATTTTTGATTTTTTTTTTTTAGTGGCCCAAAACATATTAAGGACTAAATTTGGTGTTAAATTTCAGTGAAAATGCGTAGTGGGAATTGTATGCACTGTGTTAGCAGTGTTCTTAAGTTTGGTGTATAATACAACTACAGCAATTAAATATCAATTTCTTACCACAGACTTTGTTTTAACACTTTAATCCATTATAAACCAATACTTCAATAATTATTCTCCCTAAACATTCATCATTTTATAATTGAAGAAAAGTTCAATCAAAAAGGTCATGGTTTGAAAGTCAAACAACAAATTTTTGACATGCTGAAATATTTCTTTGATCTTTGCCGAAAGTGGTGAAATATTCTGCAGCTTGTGTCATTTAATTCTGGGCATGCTTAAAGGAGCACCCTTGTGACAATTAAATGTGAAATACAAAGTCATTTTGAACAAGAAATATGAAATAACAAGAAATATCACTGTAAGTGATAAATGCCCCCAAAGTGTCCTTTGACCTCTGAGTATGACCTTGACCTTGGAGCCACGGACCTGGATTTGTGCACGACACCTCAATTGGTTGTGGTGAGCACTTGTGCCAAGTTACCTGAAAATCCGTCCAGCTAGGCAAAAGTTATTGACCAGACACGATTTGACCGTTGACCTCTAAATGTGACCTTGACCTTGGGGCCACAGACCTGGATTTTGTGCGGGACACATCGTCCTGTTGTGGTGAGCACTTGTGCCAAGTTTTAAAAAATCCGTCCATGAATGCCAGAGTTATTGACCAGACACAATTTGACTTTTGACCTCCAAGTGTGACCTTGACCTTGAAGACCTGGGTTTTGCGCGTGACACATCGTCTTGTTATGGTGATCACTTGTGCCAAGTTATTTAAAAATCCCAGAAGGGGTTGTGACGTTACGGTCCGGACACGAAATTGCATACCTGTTTTTGACCTATGAACTGCAAGTGTGACCTTGACCTTTGAGGTACGGACCTGGGTTTTGCGCGCGACACATCGTCTTGTTATGTTGATCATCTGTGCCAAGTAATTTAAAAATCCCTGCAGGGGTTGTGACGTTATGGTCCGGACACGAAATTACGTACCTGTTTTTGACCTATAAACTTCAAGTGTAACCTCGACCTTTGAGGTACGGATCTTGGTTTTGCGCGCGACACATCATCTTGTTATGGTGATTATTTGTGCCAAGTTATTTAAAAATCCCTGCAGGGGTTGTGACGTTACGGTCCGGACACGAAATTGCGAACGTGTTTTTGACCTATGAACTTCAAGTGTGACCTTGACCTTTGAGATACCGACCTGGGTTTTGCGGGAACACATCGTCTTGTTATGGTGATCACTTGTGCAAGTTATTTAAAATTCCCTGCAGGGGTTGTGACGTTACAGTCCGGACACGAAATTGCGTACCTGTTTTTGACCTATGAACTTCAAGTGTGTCCTTGACCTTTGAGGTACCGACCTGGGTTTTGCGGGGGACACATCCTCTTGTTATGGTGATCACTTGTGCCAAGTTATTTAAAAATCCCTGCAAGGGTTGTGAAGTTACGGTCCGGACACGAACTTCAAAATGACGGATGGACGGACGGTGCGATTACTATATGCCCCCGAAATTTTTTCGATGCTTCTGAAGACACAAGAGCAATAAGTCTAAGACCAGCCAGTGAAACGTAATGCTTCGCAAAGCAGTAGGTATCTAGAACAATCGAAGATCCTCTGTATAGAAGCTGAATTATTCTCCAGTAGTTTAAGATAAAAAAAAGCTTGAAGTACCCAGTGTTTCTGCAGGTCTCAATTTTTTAGGGGTCATCCTTAAATTGACCCACTAAGGAATAAACTGGGGGTCATTTTGTAAATATAGGGGTCATATTTTTTTGATGAATAGACCATGTGATGTCAGATAGATATGCATTATTAGTTGATTAGCATTTTAATTGCTGTATATTGTGTTGTTTGTATTTTAAAAGAACAAAGGGATAAAGGAAAAAGAAGTTAACCAACGTTGTTTCAGTTTGAGTTTGTTTGCCATTTTAGCGGCCGTATCATGACTATCTACGCGCTTTTATTTGCTAGTGTTTTTATATAAGCGTCTACCTACTCAGACCCACATACACACGATCGATATGATGACGAAAATAACGTGGAAAGTACAGGCATTAGTTTAACCTGTTCTAAAAATAGACCAAGATGTAATACGATCGAATATGACGAAGATAGACCAAGATGTAAATAGAAATAAGTTCAGTCGTGATTCCTTACATTTGAAGCTTTTCAAGAAAGTTTTATGATGATAATTTGACAAGTATTTAATTTCTAGTCTAGTCAATTTCATTGCTGATTTGTCGCGTTGCCGATCATTTTAGTGCGTCAAAAATGCAAGAAACGCGCTCTCGCAGAAACACTGAGTACCTAGAAAAGTCAGAGATACTCTGTTTACATAAGCTGAAGATAAAACCAGCTTGATATCGAAGGTAATTTTGTTATCGATTGGTGTTCTAAGGATTATAGTCCCTCTACCATATGAGTCGAAGAATCCCTCGTTAAACTCAGCATTATGTTTGGACTAATTATCGTAAAGCCTTCTAAAAATCTTATAGTTTAATATATCTTTTAAAATGATATCTTTCCAGTGATTTCTGAAAAACGGCTTTATTTTGACTTTATTATAAATATTAATCTGAATCAGACAATGTCTTTCCAAATAGTGTTTTATAATGATATACTTGTTTACATAATAAACCAATAATAAACCAGCAAGCATATAGTTAACACCTTCCTACTGACAGTAAAACCGAATTTCATGGTTTATGCCCATCCTTGAGATGAACTGTGAAATAGAGCCAGGAATTACCTGTTTAAACAATAGCGTCCCTTTAATTTAGCTGACCTTGCAGCGATCTATCATGTGTGTAAAATCAGTTTGTTGCTGTGAACAACTGACTGGATTCATGCATAATTATAAGGTAACTCATGCTTTATATGAAATAATTATCTAAAATAACAAACACTTATAAAAAATACTATCATTATTTCAGTTCAATTAAAATACTGAGTGCTAGCATTTTGTTACGTGTTTCTGAATTCCCCCAATTAAAATTATCAAGCACTTCCTGTGCTCGCAATGTGTATAATTACAGGATTTACCGATGCATTTTGAACATTAAATTTGTCCCAATTTATATTATCGTAAAATTATGGAACTTTTATGGAATTTGTGATATCTCCCAAACTAAAAATAATTATTTTCCTAAAATTCAAGGTTGTCCCAATCCTTACTATGTTCGAACCTATACGGTGATATGTTAATTTATTTACATAATTTGTTTATTTATATTAATTAATTATTTTATTGATTTATTTTTTATTTATTTATTTATTTATTTATTTACTTATAATTTATTTATTTATTGATATATGTATTTATATATTTATTTAAATAATTTATTTGTTTAATTAATTGAATATTAATTTAATTATTGATGAATTAACAATATATTAATTTACTTAATTGTGTTGAAACATACTTTAAAACATAAGTTCAGTTAAAAAACCTTCAGTAAAGTGTATATACCACCATGCCAGACCGTGTACGCCACTGAAAACTAAAACCCTTAGTTCTTCACACATAAGAAAATAATTACTTTGTCCGCTTGATATCTCCTCTAGCTTGATCTTGTAGGTTGTAGCAAACTGATTCTTCTTAGCATTCTGCCAGTTCGAGACATTGGCTATATCTGGGTGGTCTTCAGGAAACAAAGGAAACACAATATAGCATGCATGTATATTTGATAGCTCAAGGAGACAAAAACTCAAGAACTTGAAGCCATCTGTCTAGCAGAAAAAGGTACAGTGAATGGGCCATGTTATATTTTAGCCCATTACATGAATACAGTACAGCTCACGCGAAACCCTAGTTTGGTTGTATCGAGTGCCGTGCGGATCTACGCGAAGTCAGTTTTTTCTGATTTTTTTCTGACTAAAGCACTGATGTATTAATAATAAACAGCAGAATAGTAAATATTTGTTACAAATAATGTTTATTTAAAAATATAATTATAATTTCATTATAATAATTACTGATTGAATTTTGTGTTCGTTCGCCGCGAAACCGGTAAGAGCTATTCCATTAAAACATACATGGGACTCCAGGAAGGCACTTTTGAAACTGACCACCCATCCATAGAATCCAAAATTGATTTTGCAAGACCCACCAGTTGGCTGAAATACACCCACCCATAGATTTTATTCATTTATTTATATCGAACTACATATATATTTACATATGAACTACATACAAACATGACAACTGCTTGAAGAACGTAAGTGGTTCTAGCCCCATTGAGTCAGCGAATTGGGAAAAATCCTAGGCCGGCTGATTTTGGGAAAAAGAAGTATGAGATTGTCAAAATTGGGGAAAAAAAAGAGCATGATTTTCTTAAGTGAATGTTTTTAAAGAGAAAACATTTATTAAAATGTATGCTTCAGGTATACTATCAATCAGGTATTGAATTTAGCAATGATTTTAACATACAACATACAAACAAACAATGGAAAGTAACTTTCTAAAAAAGTATATTAATTTTTACATTGGGAATATTTTTTTTACCCAGGATTGGGAAAATAAGAAGGTTTTTTTGCAATTGGGAAGAGGCTGAATTTCGGCACCACTTCTATTCTATTTTCCTTTTATCTATCCATTGCATCATATAACAAAAACAATATTATTTTCTTTAACAGTTTTATGATCAAGCCGCGAATCACGTCAAAAACCGTATCGGGTTCCACAAATTAAACCATCCAAAACAGGTGCGCATTCCCGGTGTTAATTAGCAACGGGAAGTTTCGGGAAGAAAAAAATGAGTATTTAACCCATATAATGACCTTCAGTGTGACCTTGACCTTTATATTTTAGTATGGACATGTCGATGTTGTCATGATGAGTATACATTGAAAGTTTGATGAAGAAATATCAAGAACTGAGGAAGTTTTAGCCAACGTTAAGTTTTCGTGACGGACGGGCGGGGACGGACTTATGGACGGACGGCAAAGTGATCCCTATGTATCGCATTTTTCTTCGAAAAGGCAACACAGAAAGGAAATCACCGTTCAAACTATTAATATCGAGTGATCTTTCTTCTTCTGTCCAACGTGACAAATTTGCGTGACCACTCAATGTCAATATGAAAGCTGTAATGCGATTGGTTTAAATCATGCAATCAACCAATGAAATGCTTTTAAATTGATGAACTTAATCAAGGGAGACAATTTTTTGATTTTCAACAAATACGTTAAACACAATAAAACACGACTGCTGGTTGGATTTTAGTTTGAAAAATCTGATTGTCACGAGATTGTCCGGGCGGCGTTCGAGGTCATTATTACGGCGATGTGTGAAAATATCACGATCCTGAAAATTACACCATACATAGATACGAAATTCGTTTTAAACCACCCAGGCATAGAACCACATTTCGGAAAATAGGGTTCACCCATAGATTTTGATTAAATTGCCATCCTCAGGGGTCCCGGGTAGGTTTTAATGGAATAGCCCTAATAGGAACCGCCATATAATTGTCG
Source organism: Cyrtodaria siliqua (assembly GCA_037043455.1). NCBI lineage: Eukaryota > Metazoa > Mollusca > Bivalvia > Adapedonta > Hiatellidae > Cyrtodaria > Cyrtodaria siliqua. The sequence continues at coordinate 129,078 of JAWPHD010007120.1, forward strand.
TTACCCAGTATACATAATCCGGGCATTTAAATTTTACCACATCCACTTTTCCAAAACGAAAGTAAAATTGTTTTCTGCCTCGTTTTTTTTTAAAGCTATTGAATAATTATGCATTAAAATGACTGCAATTAGAAAAAGTTAACCCTTTTACCTGTGCAGTTTCGACTTGGCGAACTCAGAGTTTGTCTACGCGAAGTATCGTGGCATAAGTACGTCAAGAGCTTTTCGCGTATCTGATTTCGGAGTAGTTTTATCATCGAAACTCCGCGTAATTACGTGATTTGTAAATTCCTCACTCGGCGTGAAGGAGTAAAGTGTGGGTTTCGCGTGAGCTGTATTGTAGGTTACAAATCAAATAAAACAAATCACTGATACTGAAAAACTAATACACATTCTACAATTTTACGTTAAAACTAAAGGCACTAGTCTATCCTGCCAAATAGCGGCAAAATTACATCCACATACCAAGTTTGGTATCTCTAAGTGTTATAGTATTAACAATACGGTCCAGACAAGCATTTTCTATGACAGAGGTCACAGGTCAAGGTGACAATGACCTTATTTTGGTATGTGACACACCGCTATCCCAAGATGTATCCACATACCAAGTTTGGTATCTCTAAGTGTTATAGTATTGAAAATACGGTCCGGACAGGAATTTTCTATGACAGAGGTCACAGGTCAAGGTAAAGGTCACAAATACCTTATTTTGGTATGCGACACACCGCTATCCCAAGCTGTATTAGTATCTCTAAGTATTAAAGTATTGAAAATACGGTCTAGACAAGCTTTTTCTATGACAGAGGTCACAGGTCAAGGGCAAGGTCACAGTGACCTTATTTACGTCACAGTGACCTTATTTTGGTACGCGACACACCGCTATCCCAAGATGTATCCACATACCAAGTTTGGTATCTCAGTCTTATAGTATTGAAAATATGGCCAGGACAAGCATTTTCGGAACATTTTCTGACAGAGGTCACAGGTCAAGGTCACAGTGACCCTTTTTTGGTATGCGACACACCACTATCCCAAGATTTATTCAAATATCAAGTTTTGTATCTCTAAGTGTTATAGTATTAAAAATACGGTCCGGACAAGCATTTCTATGACAGAGGTCACAGGTCAAGGTCATAATGACCTTATTTAGGTACGTGACACACTGCTATCCCAAGATGTATCCATATACCAAGTTTGGTATCTCAGTCTTATAGTATTGAAAATATGGCCAGGACAAGCACTTTCGGACGGAAGGACGGACGGACAGAGTGCAAACCTATAGTTCCCCCCGGGTCCGGTGGGGGACTAATTATGAGTTGTTAACTCTTAAACGCTCCAGTTTTGGGGTAAGACCTGGCAGTTTAAAATTCATTTACACTGTGTCTATAGAGTTTGGATTCTCAAAATATGCAAGTTATATATATATACCTCGTCATTAGTAGGTTTATGAACGGTGTACATAGGTTGTAACAGTTGGCTGATGTTGGCGGGATGGATACTTTAAAACAAATACTTTACTAGAACACGAATTCTATAGCCAACATCACACATCAGTAAAGCGACCGATTTGGCAGGGCACATGCATTGGTATAGAGTTTGTATACCATTTATATAATTCCTCATTAATAAGAATTTCAAAGTTCATAATTACTCAATTTAAAAATTGTGATTAAGATCTGTCTTCCTTTATTGATGCCCTATATTGACCCCGACCATAATTTAGTTCCTGCAGTGGTCAAGGTCAGAATTTGTGACCTACTGACCTAATTTTAAAAGAACGTAAGCCGGTTTTTTAAGTATTTTACTCATTTTTACAAAACACCTGTTTTTAAAATTGTGAGTATCATTACTCATCAAATTTACTACAAATACTCTAAACTTAATATGTATTGTCTTGTGGAACAGTTTATTCCATATTTACTTGAAGAAAATTTTTCCAAGCACATGTATGTCTAATATTAAGGTCATACAGTGTTTCTTTTGTTTTTACTTAAAGACATATTTCGAGCCTATTGTATTTGGGGGGAAGAGAATTTCTATAGGTAACTGTAAATCACTGTTAGCCATACAATTTCATGAGAAAAGTGTGATATTCAATTTTTCTTCAGATTATGAGGCCCACCCAATAAAGCATTTGTGACCAGTACACATAATAACACATTAAAAAATGTTATATATGTATTGTGTTCGTGATCTGATTTTTGGTCTAAAAACAATTAAGAAATACCAGATAAGTTTTGTATTCAAAAGCTAACTTATTAACATATATTTCTTCATTAAAGTAAATAACAAAGTGTTGTTGAGCTATTCTCACCCTCAATATAACAATGCTATACAAATAAAAAACTAAGAGTGGGCCTCAATTTATATACCTAAGTTGATCAGCCATGAAGCGTACTGGCTGTAAATATTCAAGCTTCCCATGCTTTTTCAATGACCAAGTAGCTTTGGGAAATATGTCTTTAACTTTAATCAGAACAATCTTGTAATCTTTTAAGATGTATTAACCCTTATCCCCCTATGAATGTATAATGGACTGTCCTTTTTTTGAATGTGGACCATTTATGTTACAAGGGGTGTTTTGGGTAAATGACTGGCTGTAACGGCTGTTGTAGTCGCCCTTAGCAGGCTAACAGTTAATTCACATCCATTTTGAAAGCTTAAACTATTTAAAGAAATTGTTTACACTAAACGAGTTCCTTTTACTCACTGATTTTGAATCTGATGAGTAAATACTCATTGCAGTCAAAAATAATCTACAGCTCTCATGTATAGTGGTGATCAATATGTAAATATGAATAAAACTTGAAGACTGTCAGTAAATATTGTCTAAAACCAAGTTAGACTTCAAATCTAACGTTTTCAGACACCTGACTAATGGAAAGATAATGCAGTCACATAGGCGCTTATAACATTTGAAAATACTGGTCAGATGATGTAATAAGAATTTACCAGTAGTCCATATTGAATAAACTGATACACAAGATCAGCAAAAATGTACATAATACAAAATTTCACAACAAAACTGTTACAATACAATATTTTCCAACATGTTGTTTGTATTTAATCTAGATGCCAAAAGTTAATACATAGCACTATAACCTACACCTACAAGAATAAATAGCGATAGCTGAATATGTGCCAGTTTGTTTTTCTAGATACAAACTCATAATTAAATATGGTGGTAAAGACAATAAAGAAATTTAGACATTTTGCAAGGCTGATTTTGAAGGTTATAAAAAGTGTGTATGTATAAATATATACTGCATATTGGTAAAATCAGAAGTGTTCACAGTAGTCCGGAAATGTTGGGATGGTTTACACACTGCATCAGAAGGAGGCTCTGCTACGTTGACGAGTATTAGTACCGACTGGTTCTTATTTATGCTTAGATCTAACTAGTCCCAGCAGTGTAATATGGGGAACCAATTAATTACATGGGTCCCATCAGATGTGTGAACCCTGCTGAAGTCTACACATGAAATTTGATTATGTTATCATAAATGGTTTTAAAGTTATGAAAAGGAAACCAATTGTTTACAGACAGACTGACGAATGGACGTTACGACCACTATATGCCATCGGGTCTATGAACACCAGGGGCATAAAAAGTAGGGGAGTTGTATCATACTAACTTTGAAAATTGTTCTTCTTTGTTGCAATTAGTAGTCCTTTGTCCATTATCCTCCCCTGCGTCGTGTCCTGGAAAAAGCTGGTATACAAGGTGAGGAGGATTGTTGATTCTGTAACACCAGTAGAAGTTATTTGTCCATTTCTCTCCTCAACCCAATCTGGTGGCTCTGTAAAGGTGTATGAATTCAGTTGTTTTTTTTGTTTTTTTTTAATAAATACATTTATCTACGAACCTGATCTCACTCGCTGTGACAAAATGTTGTTGTATTTTTGTGTTGCTTTTTTCCCAACTTCCTGTCTATAACCTGATCCAGTGCAATAACTTCAAATGTCTATGCCTATAAACCTCAGTTAGGAAAAGTTCAGAGGGTGCATTTCATTAAACTATCCAAGCTTTACATTAGCATTATTCCATTAGGCAAAAAAAAAAATAGGTGTGTTTCCTATTGCATGCTCTAAAAAAAATAGGGTCGGTAGGTAGGCATTTTTTTTTTTTGTTGTTTTTCTTTTCTTTTTTTTAGGAGCAAGATATTGTGAGATTCTACATGTATTTATCTCATAACCCCATACACGTTGATGATACAGCTGAAAGTTTCTCTGTGATGTCAGTTTACCTCGATATATTGTGATAAATCATTCTTCAGTCAGAACAATTTTTTCTTTTTTTTTTTTTTTTTTTACATTTTTTTTAAAAAAATATTTTTCATAAAAAGTTTTAGGGTCGGCCCCTTAAAAATAGGGTCGGTCGGGCCACCGGAAACACAGGTTTTTTTTTTTTGGCCTTAGTATATATACTGGTCAGCAAAAAGTACTGTTTTGTTTTGGGGCACAATGTGCCCTAACATAATTATGCTGATGAGTGAACTATATCAAGTTTTAATACCTGCATGAGAACTTTAACACTATTTTTTTTGAGAAAAGAGCACTTACTACATACACCTGTCTTGAATGAGTATTCTTCTGAATTAAATCCGTTTACATTATGTCTTGACACAGCACGTATCTACAAATAAAATTGTTTACCAAAATCAATGATGAGAACATACATTTTGATGAAAAAGATGCGGGGACAGAGGAAATATGAAGGCGAAAGAACAAGAAGCACCGCTCAACTTTCGATGCCTTCCTTTTTTTGTTGGGAAATTTAAAGTTGAAATGCATAATTCTGCTTAGAACAAGAACTTTCACTGAAGGTGATGAATACCCCCACATAAATTTTAAGTCAAATAAAGGGCCATAATTCTGTAATAAATTATGCAGTCAACAACGGGTGATGTAGCGGGACATACAGTCATCAGTTGTTATGTTTATATGAAGTTTGGGCACAACCCATTCAAAAACGTTTTGAGGA